>JAJOZX010009269.1:0-7500 GCA_023014485.1 Bathynomus jamesi
TATGTCTTTGTTTACTAATTTTTAGTAGAATCTTGCTTTTCCTTATGGATTTCAAAAAGAAGAGATATAGGCTAGTGTGAGGCTACGGTAGGTTACCTTTGGAAGAGCTTCAGGCCTAGGCCTAGGCCTAGGCCTAGGCTAGGCTAGGCTAGATTGTTGAGCCTTCCCAAAGCTTGGAGGAGCTTATTCGTAAAAGAGTTCGAAGTGAGTATCTTCACCCAGAGGTGCAAATATCGCATTCGTTATTTGCATCCGAATATCACACCTCTGGGCGCAAATACTTTCAGCCTAACAATCTTAAGGCCTCGTGAGGCCCCCCTAAAAAGCCTCGGCTCGAAGCCTTTTAAAAATGTATGGCCTCGGCCTCGAGGCCTGAGGCCAGGCCTCTTTCCCATGCCTGCCTACTTGTATCCCCGATCGCCTTGGACATAGGCCCAACATTCCGGATTTATTTCACACCCCAGCCTTCTCACTCTGTCAAACTTTTTTCTCCGTTGGGCTCCTCCGACCACAATCTTATATCTGTTTCCTGTACTGTCTAAGGGCCTCCCAATCAGCGGCGCCAAAGTGACAAAGGCGCCTCCTCTTGTGAGGATCCAAAGGCATCCTCACAAGAGGAGGCGCCTTTGTCACTTTGGCGCCGCTGATTGGGAGGCCCTTAGGCAGTACTTCTGTGATTTCCCATGGAATGATTACTGCATCCGTGGCCAGGGCCCTTCCGCGTGTGCTGAGCTCATCAAGGAGGTAATTCTCTCGGGCATGGAGGCGTACATTCCATATTCTATTCCTACTACTAATGCAATAAAACCTTGATTTAACTTTACTTGTTCTAATGCTATCCGCAACAGAGAAGAGGCTTTCAGAAGGTACCATCGCCATCCAGCTACTATTTCTGCCGGGATTGTGCAAAATCTGTTCTTCGACTCTCCAAACATTTCTTCATCCGAAAAAAATGTGAAAAACTACCCAATTCTAATTCTTCTCGCTCTTTCTGGCATCTAGCTAAGAACCTCTTCAACAACTTTACTTCCTCTTCTTCCCTCCTCTTTTCCATTCCGTTCGGCTCAGTTGTCGTCTCTTCTTCTGATAAAGCTGAACTCTCCACTCAAACTTTTGCCTCCATTCAACTCTGGAAGATCCGTGCTGTTCCTCCATCTCCTTCTCCCTCTGACTTTATTATGTCTGAAATTAGAATCTCCTCCAAAGATGTTTTCTACCCTATTTGGGCTCACCTCTAGGAAAGCGTACGGTCCTGATAATATCCCTCCTGTTCTCAAGAAGTACTTCTGTACTGACACCCTACCTTGGCAAACTCTTTCGTCCTTCTCTTTTATCTGGTACTTTCCTTCCTGCTGGAAGTTTGCTTTCATTCAGCCTGTCCCAAAGGAGGGTGACCGCTCTCAACCCTCCAATTATCGTCCAAATGCTTTGATTTCTTGCCTTTCTAAACTATTTGTATCTCCTCAAGAAGAAGATTCTTAAAACGCCTTTCTTCTCACAATCTTTCACATCGACAGTATGGGCTCCGCAAGGGACGCTCGACTGGCGATCTTCTTGCATACTTCTCTGACTCTTGGTTATCCTCCTTTCGAGATTCGGTGAAATTTTTGCTATTGCGCTCAACATATCGAAAGCTTTGAAAGAGTCTGGCACAAATCTTAATTTCCAAACTACCCTCCTTCGGTTTCTATTCTTCTATCTGTACCTTCTCTCTAATTTCCTTTCTGGCCGATCTATGCATTTGTAGATGGCCGTTGCTCTTCTCCTAAAGCTATTAACAGTAGTGTTCCTCAGGGTTCTGTCCTGTCACCCACTCTTTTCCTTTTATTTATTAATGATCTATTAAGTCGCACTTCCTGTTCTATCTTCTCCTATGCCGATGATTCCACTCTTCGCTTCTCCATCCGTTTCCCAAAGCGTCCCTCACAACAGTCACTCCATGCTTCGCGTAGCATGGCTATGGTACACCTGACCTCTGATCTTTCTGCTATCTCTGATTTGGACAGAGAAAGTCTTGTGGCTTTCAACGCCTCAACACTCAGTTCATCCATCTGTCTACTCGTCACAATCTTCTACACGATTATCCCCTTACCTTCAACAATACACAACTGACTCTTTCCTCTTCTCTTAACATTCTTGGCTTTTCCTTTTCTCGTGATCTTTCCTGGAAAGATCACATATACTGTACTCTCTTTCTAAAACAGCTTCTAAGAAGTTAAGTGTTCTGTACCACATCCACAGTTTCTTTACCCCCTCTCAGTTGCTTCTCATGTATGGGGTGGCTCAACCCACACAGCCGTATTTTACCGGGCAGAACCAAAGTCTTCTCGTCTCATCAATTCCCCGCCTCTTACTGACTGTCTTCAATCTCTCTCTCCTCTCTCTCTCTCTCTCTCTCTCTCCGCCGCAATGTTGCCCCACTCTCTCTTTATTACCGCTATTATAACGGACACTGCTCTTCTGAATTCACCCTTGGCCCCTCCTTCCTGCATAAAAAAATGTATATGTAATAAAAAAGGATAATCTGTATTTGAAACAGTTTATTGATAGCAGACTTTTCGGAAAATCAACTTCCATCTTGAATCAGTGCGTATTATATTCACTTTTTTTCATTTAAAACCATAAAAATTTGAAGCTGTTTTAAAAACTTTGGGAAGGTTATCTCACTATGGATAAGTTAGGTATTGAGTTCTAATTAATAAATTGTAGATGCTAATCATTATTAAGATTTTCCACTGTAACAAACTGGGTCATTTTGTGCCACCTAATTGAGAGTTAAATTTGAATGTGGGAATGTAATTGAATCATAAGGAAATCATTCCCAAAGTAAAATTAAGAGATTGGCAACTTCGTGTAATATTGTCTTGTTAGTATTAAGGTGTTATATAATATATTTTTCTATTTGGATATTATTAGCCTGGGGTAGCATTGAGAGTCACATCAGCTCTATGGGATCACAATCTAATTGAGTGGAGCAGCATAGTCACAAATCTGTGTCATAAATAATAATAATAATAATAATAATACAAACGCATTTTATATACTTATTTATATGAAGTTTAATTAGCAATTTTATGTTAACATATACTGTTAATTTTAGCACATCTACTACAATGTCATACTTAAATATAAGACCACATTCTATCTCCAGCTTTTTATAAACAACATTAATGTACAGAGGATAAATATAATAAATACAAACATTGGGAAGAACCAATTTATATCATCAGTGTGTAAACTTGCTTTGTTCGAGTTCAGGTGTATTTGCTCTTTGAAAATGAGATACGGCTGTCAGATGACATGCTTGAATATGTTTGCACTCGTGTTAAGTATCTGTATGAACATTTTAATTGCTTTACACTTATACTTGAACTATTTACACGTGCATTTCGAGTACTGAAAATTTATATATATATACAGTGCCGTATTAAGGATTATTGGGCCCTGGGGCCAAAATATTCTTGGGGTCCCTCAACAAGACAAATCTTCGAGTCGTGTAAATTAATAAAACCATTTATTTCTAAATCAAATAATGCAAGTTTTACACAAATACCAAGTTGCTACAATTAGGTACACCAAACCAATTACACAACTACAAGTTCACTACTAATCTACCAAAGTTGGTCACAAAATCATCCACAACCAGTATACAAAAGGTTTTTGAGCTGCTTCATATCACTAAATTTTCCAATCACAAGCTCAGTATTTAAATTCTGCAAAATATTCTTTTCTATGCATAACAATGACAGACTTTACAATTTCTTTTTAATCATGCTCAAATGAGAAAAAGAACGCTCCGCATTTGCATTTGACATCATCAAACACAAATAACTGCGATAAGCAATGAAAGCATTTGGGAAAACAGCCCTCAATTTGTGAATTTCCTATAGTACTCCTAATGGGCGAATGTCAGCTAAAGCGTTTTGTTTGACAAACAGCACAAAATGCTGAAACTTAAATGGGAAGTTGTCCTCAAAATCATTTGGGTAATGGACTAGCCAGATTTTTTGTTGCTTTTGATGCTTCCTCTGAAGTTAGTTGAGAGATATTGTTGAGCATTCCAAATTTATCATTAATATCATTATAAACATCGGCCCCTGAAACAGCTGGGCCCTGGGGCCTGGTTCCGCCCTTAATACGCCTGTATATCTATATATATTGTCCCAGAACGATGTATACACAGTTTTGTACGCTACCATACAAAATCATATTATCTCTCGGTGTTTAAACGGGTTTCATTCGAAAACCTGCAGATGGCAGCACTTTGCAATGCAAGAGCATACTATCGTAATTCATTTTATTTATTATTTAATCTCCTTATTTTACTTAATTTGTATTCTTTTCTACTGTTTTCAACTGATATTCTAAATTCTATATAAAGTATCCCGTGACTGGCAGATGAGAGGGAACTTGCGGCCGACATTTTGAAAATGAAGGTTTCAAAATGATAACGGTTTACTCTATTTAACTAGTTTGTTTAACAAAACACAAGGATAATAACTGCGGGGAAAAGCGAGCGTAAATACATTTTTTTACAATATATCGTAGAAAGACGCATAACATTAATCATAAAACCATTTAATTAATGAAAAACTACATTTCTCAACAAACACACACACACACACACACACACACGCACGCACGCACACAGCCCTTAGATTTTAAACCGAACTTCAAAAATTTTGACTCAGTCAGGATGTGAAGCTCTAAATTTTGATGGTTGTGGTATTTTGGAAATTTATCACCAACTGGTTATTCTTCGATTCCACGAGTGTATGAAAATTTGTAACGTGCGTGGACTAACGTAATCTGTATGCGCTCTCTCTCTCTCTCTCTGGTTCACAAGGACCGCACCCGTGGGGAGGGGGGAGGGGTACTAATATACGTCAGGGACACGTTGAGTCCGGTTGACTGTCAGTTCCGATCGGAACGGGAGCTGCTTGGCGACGATCTGAAAGTGGGAGGGACGATCTATACTATCTATAGGTTAATCTTGGTGTACAGACCCCCGCATCTCCTCCTCGACGAGGATACAGCCCTGTACACCGAACTCCGTAGCCTGCTAGGGGACAGGGTGTGTGTAGTTTTAGGAGACTTCAACTGTCGCGGCATAAACTGGGAAGACAGGACTGATGATGTCGAAGGGAGGAGGCTAGTTGACTTTGCTGATGAGAACTTCCTCACTCAGTGGGTCAATGAGCCTACACGAGGCGAAAGCGTTCTAGACTTAGTATTCACGACCGAAGACAACCTCGTCACTGGCCTCACCGTTGACGAATCGTTGGGCGGGAGTGATCACGGTCTGATTAGGTTGTGTGTCTGCGTCCCTCAGATGAAGCGTAGTAACTCGAGAGGCAGTAAGCTCGATCTACGGCGGGCGGACTTTGTTGGCCTCCGGGATAGCGTAGGTGAGATGGGGTTAGAGGTGGGCGGCGATGTTGAGGGAGTGTGGAGTGCATTCCGGGATGAGTTTATGGTGCTGCAGTCTGCTGCCATACCCTCAAAACCGGTCACCCCGGTACGGAATTTAAATTCTGTAGTGAGTCATCGATTTGTAGTACCTGGTATTCCATACACTAAAACCAAGTTTTAGTGTATGTGCCATTCCGTACATTAAAGAAAAATAAATAATATATTATAGTCAACACTGAAAATTCCTACGATGCGCGACTTTTGCACCACCCTATATATATATATATATATATATATATATATATATATATATATATATTACAGTAAAATCACGAAGCGCTCGGATTTCGTGTTTTTCCTTTTCCCTGTGGTTGTTTGCTTATTAATAAGAATATATATACACGGTGAACCAAAAGTAGGTGGACAGTAGGTTGAATACGGTTTGTGTTATATTATATTATAACTATGGTGTTCATTATAACTATGGTGTTTGTGTTTTATTATATTAAATATTATAACTAAATTTATTTAAATTTTATTTTGTATTATAGTATACAAAAAAATTAAATATGTATTCTCAAAATAAACGTTATCATTTACTGTCCACCTACATTTGGTTCACCCTATATATATATAATATGACAGACAGACAGACAGACGTACAGACAGACAGATATTACTTTTACTCAATTTCAAATTTTACATGTAAAAGGAATCTCATTTACAACCACATCAACCAGAAAAACGGTATTAAAATTAGTATTAATAATACTGGTAATTTCTGGTAGTTTTATCTCTCAAAATCTTCCCTAATTGACTTCACAAGTGACCTTTTTCAAACAAATAATTGTTCAGTTTTAAAATATTTTGCTTCATTTTTTCGTAATAAATAAATTCATTGTCTTGAAATGGGAATTATAATGACTCAAACGGAACACAAAGTCATTTGTGGAAAGAAGAAATTAGCTCAAGTCATAATACCTAATCGATGGTGGAGTCATAATAGTGAGGTTAGGATTAATGCAAGATGGCGTTCCCCGAGAGATGAGACCTCCGCTCCATTAGCTCCAAATGAGTTCCAGTATTAAAATCAGAAAGAGGCTTTAATTTAGATGGGAAATATATATTAATCTTCTTTACGTCAATGAGTTCCATCCAGTTTACATTTGAGTAAACAATTCTCCATTGAAGACTAATTTCGTTCACCAAACTGCTTTTATAAGCATTTCACCGCAATTTTATCAATAGTATCACGTGCTCTAACTTTCATCACCAATTATATTTATAATATATATATGATGATAAAACCACGAAGGAAAGGAAACACAAAATGGTGTTCCTGAGGATGTCATTAGACGAAAGCGCTTGAGCACCATTTTGTGTTTCCTTTCCTTCGTGGTTTTATTCATCATAAATATTTTTCACGTGTTACCTTCGTGAAATAATTTTCATATATATATATATTTATATATATATATATATATATATATATATATATATATAATATATAATATATATATATATATATATATATACTGATTGTTTGTTGCTAGGCTAGGCCACGGCGTGACTTTGGAGCCCTCTTGCGGTGATCTTGTAAAACTCGGAGATTTTCTCTTTCATGTGGTGTATGCCCAGTTGATGCACGGTTGATAGGTACGGAAGTATTCTCAGTTGAAATCGGATGAATCATTTTGAATAGCCATGTGTATATATATATATCATTCTTGTTGCAAGCAAACGTTTAGGAAATAATCTTTATCTTCAGTATTATTACTAACAGAGGTAAAATTACACACACAATCAGTTAAACCAGTGGTTCTTAACCTTTTTAGGCTGCGACCCAATTTCTTGTCGCGGGGGCTGGCTCGTCGACCCATGTTTTCAAACAGTTCACTCGTGATAGATAATAAAATAAATCATTAATGATAAAATGATTAAGGATAACATAAATAAATTATAATTTAATAACCCAATCAAAATGGCTTGGCGACCCAATTTTGGGCCTCGACCCAGGGGTTAAGAACCAGTGAGTTAAAGAGTAAAATATGATTAAAAACATTACCTGAATTTATAAATGAACAAACA
>JAJOZX010009269.1:12500-17500 GCA_023014485.1 Bathynomus jamesi
CATGGAGCCAAATCCGGCGAATATGGAGGCTGCTGTACTTGAGGGGGTAGCGTTTTTGGCCAAAATTTGACAAGTTACGACGAGTGAGATGGTGCGTCATCGTGATGAAGCATCCAGTCTCTACACTCCCACCTCTGCGGTCGTTTCCTCCGAACTGCTTCACTTAGACGTCTCAAACTTCAATGTAAAATTCCTTGTTGATTGTTTGTCCCTGTGAAGCAAAATCATGGCCAACAACACCTTCACAGTCAAAAAAATACAAGTAACATGAAGAAATCGCCGCGAAAAAAAACACGTTTAACTTTATCGTCTCACCACAGTGGACTGCCGTTACACAATGAAGTGCAACCCTATCAGTCAACTTGTCTCGACATGCAAAGACATGTTTAGTACGGTCACAACTCCAAGCGTGACCTTGTTCTAAAAATGAACACCCTATTCGGATACCTTTTGAACAGACTCCATATATATATATATATATATAATGTATGTATGTGTGTATATTATATATATATATGTGTGTATATATATATATGTATATATATATATATATGTATATATATATATATATAGATATATATGTATATATATATATATATATATATATGTATATATATATATATATATGTATATAATATATTAAATATATATATGTAATATATATATATATATGTATATATATATATATATGTATATATATATATATATATGTATATATATATATATATATATGTATATATATATATGTATATATATATATATATTGTATATATATATATATATATGTATATATATATATATATATAGTGTATATATATATATATGTGATATATATATATATAATATATATATATATATATATATATATATATAATGTATAGATTAATGTTTCCAGTTTGATACAAACTTTACGCAAGTTTCTAAAAGGTCTTGAAGGAAGGGTTTAAACTGGACTAAAATGTCGTGATAAATAATTTTTCTTCTCAATACTACTAGGGACACTCAATATATTTTGCCCCACCCTTTTTTCTTAGCTAAATAATAGGCCATGGGGCTGAAATGTCTTTTGGGCCGTAAATTTGAACTTTCTGCGCTTCACATAACCGGATTTTTTTCTAGTTTGAACCTCACCTCACCTTGTATAAAACCGCTTTTAAACGCCCTTGTATAAAACCGATGGTTAACGCAGTTTCGAAAATGGCGTCTGACAGTGATGTACGTCGTAAACAGAGAGCTGTTATCGAGGTCTTAAGCGCAGAGAAGGAAACAGTTGGAAATATTCATAAACGTCTACGAAACGTTTACGGAGATGCTGTTGTTGATCGAAGCACAGTTGGACGCTGGTCTAAACGTGTGAGATCATCAGAGAGAGGGAGAGCCAGCCTCGATGATGAGCCACGCAGCGGTCGCCCGGCATCGGCTGTGACATCTCACACTGTGCAATGTGCTAACAGCATCATTCGGTCAAATCGGTGCGTCACATACAAGGAACTATCACTGGAGCTAGGAATTATTGAAAGAAGTGTGAATACGATAATTCAGCAATTGGGATACTCAAAATGTGTTCACGGTTTGTTCCTCTCTAAAAAACAATGCTTCTGATTCGTTGGTTCGATACGAGACGGAAGGGGATGACTTCCTTTCACGAATTGTGACTGGGGATGAGACTTTGGTACACCACTTTGAACCTGAAACAAAACGCCAATCCATGGAGTGGCACCACGCAGACTCCCCACGCAAGAAAAAGTTCAAAATGGCTCCCTCTGCACGAAAGGTTATGGCCACCATCTTCTGGGGCATGAAAGGGGTGATTCTGGTGAACGTTATGAAGAAAGGAGAAACAATCAACTCGGAGGCATATATTGCTACCCTACAGAGACTCCAGAGACGTATAAAGCGAGTTCGACCGGAGAGAAAACTGGAAGACGTCCTTCTTTTGCACGATAAAGCAAGACCACACAACAGTTTGCAAACAACAGAGGCCATCACAAAAATGCGCTGGACTGCGTTATCCCACCCTTCATACAGCCCGGATCTGGCACCTTCAGACTTCCATTTGGTTGGGCCAATGAAGGATGCTATTCGTGGAAGAAAGTTTCAGAGTGACGATGAGGTTGTTGAGGAGGTTAAGAGGTGGCTCTAACGGAACCCAGCGGACTTTTACCAGCAAGAAATAAAGGCCCTTGTTTCGAGGTGGAGGAAAGCCGTAGAAAAGGATGGAGACTATGTGGAAAAATATAAACTTGTAAAAAAGGTACGTACTTACTTGTGTACAAAATTTCTGGAACTTACAAGGAAACTTGGAAAGAAAGAAAAAGGTGGGGCAAAATATACTGAGTGGCCCTCGTATATTTCTTCGCTAATCATATGGAAATTCAATCTCTGAAAGCTCAGCTTTAGAAGCCATCCACACTATTCCAAATTAATTAAGGAAGTTCGGGAAGGAAACTAAAAGCTGAGGTTTCGTATGCATAATTCTTTCAAACCCTAAAAAAAAAAAAAACTAAATTAGAGCATATATTTCTGTATTAATGGAAAGGAAAATGGTAAATTATATTGGCAGACCAATAGCTCCCAGGCCTGCGATGGTTTTGTTGTTCGAAATATTTCATCACTTATATAGTAATTTTTGCACGCTGATTCCGAAAATAATATTCATTTTTCACCATCATGTACAGATTTTTCACAAAATGTCATATTTCTTATTACATATGCAAGTAATTTTCATTAAAATTGACTCAATTAAATTCTGATTAAAAACTACTGCCTATAAATGCTTCCAGATCATAAGTGACGTCATAGCGTCTTCTAGAACATTCGAGAAACGCACCGCTAGTATACAAGTGATTGACGAGCCACGAGATGAATCAGTCTGTCTAGTGCAGGGGTGGGCAACCTTTTTCAGTGAGCGTGCCAAAATCGTCAAATCTTTGATGCAAAATTTTCTCACGTGCCAACCGAAATTTTGGGGAACATATTATTATTTGGTGCCTTTTAAGTATTGGGAGAACCTTTTCAAATAATCAAAAATTACACTGGAGCGGTAAAATCAAAGAATATTGTAAGAGTGATTATTGTAAGTCATGTAAGATTGAATAAATGTAAAATTTAGTGACGGAATTTTACTTGAAGGTCGTTCTACCCTGTTGATAGCGTGGATATTTTTATTAGCTTAAGTGTAATTATAGCTGCCATATACAGCCACAATTTAAAAACGCAATTTTTAACATCAGCAAAAGAGTAAACAATAATTCTGATTTTTTTTGTTTTTTATATATCAGATCAATCAGCCATAAGTTTTTTTAAGTTTTCCCCATACATTACAGTGCCCAATCTCATAATCGTTTTACTTGACTAAAGCACAATGAAAGAAAATAAAATTAAAGATATTCTTTTATTGATTCTTAATCCCTTATGAATAATACATAAAAATTAGAGAAAATAAAATGTTATTTTACCTACATAATATATTAAACAGAAGTTAATCTTTACCATTTTTTAGCAGAAAACATTAAGTTAAAATATAAAACTCAGCGAAGAATTTGGATATTTATTTATTTAATTTTTTTTAAAGTGAGCCCGGGGAATCGCGTGCCGGAAAAAAGTCGTTGGCGTGCCACGTTTGGCACGCGTGCCAAGGGTTCACCACCCCTGGTCTAGTGCGTGCGAGGTCATAGTTCTTTATTATTCAAAGGTGCGCGGTGACTATATTTCTCTTTTGAAATTTGTTTATTTGTCGCTATGGCAACCAGAGGATGTGTAAATAGCCCAAACACTTTCTGTTATATTTGTGGAAAATTTACTGTGAAAAAACAAAGGCGAAATATTACAGACTTCGTCAAGAAAGCACACTATCTGTACTTCGGAATGAAACTTGGGGATCAAGACAAATCATGGGCTCCACATAAAGTTTGCAGTGTTTGCGTTGAACAACTTAGACTGGAGAATAGGTAAAAAGGATTCTTTACCTTTTGGAATTCCAATGGTCTGGCGTGAGCCTAGAAATCACAGCAATGACTGCTATTTTTGTTCATGTAACGTGCAAGGCTACAATACTAAAAATAAAAAGGAAATTTCTTATCCAAACTTTCAGTCTGCTATAAGACCTGTTGCTCGTGGACCTGGTATACCTGTACTTACTAAACCAAATACTCTTGATATAACTTCAACTGTTTCGGCGTCTGATGACGATCGAAACAATGATTTTGTTTGTTTTCAAACCGAAACATCTGGTGAACCCCAATTGTTTACACAAAGTGAACATAATGATTTGGTAAGAGATTGAGAGACTTGTCTCTCCCGAAGGATTCTTCAGAGATTTTGGGATCCAGACTTCGTGCAAAGAACTTGCTTTCTCCCGGAACGTCATTTTACTGGTACAGAAATCGAGAAAAAGAATTCATCCAATATTTTTCTCAAGAAAATTCACTGGTATATTGCAACAATGTTTCGGAACTAATACTTAAGCTAGGCGCTGCAGTCTATGACCCAAATGAGTGGAGACTTTTCATTGATTCCTACAAAAGATGTCTAAAAGGCGTCCTCCTTCACAACGGTAACTTGTATGTATCCGTTCCTGTGGCTCATTCGGTTCACCTGAAGGAAACGTACGAAAATCTTGAGCTGCTTCTAGCTAAGGTTAAATACAAAGAACACGGTTGGCTACTTTGTAGAGACTTAAAAGTGATTTGTATGTTGTTAGGTCAACAACCAGGTTATACTAAGTTTCCATGTCTTTTGTGAGAATGGGATAGCCGAGCAAGAACTCAGCACTGGATGAAAAAGGAATGCCCACGCAGAGTGAACCTGACACATGGTTCTGAAAACATTCAACGTGAAAATTTTATTGACACGAAGAAAGTCATTTTACCTCCGCTTCACATGAAATTGGGCTTGATGAAGCAATTTGTTAAGGCCTTGGACGAAGATGGAGATTGTTTTAAGTATCTGTGTGGTAAATTCCCAACTCTTTCGGAAGCAAAATTGAAAGAAGGATTTTT
>JAJOZX010009269.1:27500-65000 GCA_023014485.1 Bathynomus jamesi
ATTCTTTTTTATTTTTCATAAAATGTCTAACTTTTTAAATATTTTAACTAAAAGTTTTTTGCTTTTAAAAATTGCTTCTTTTAATCATTAGTGGGCACAAATTTCATGAACCTACATTTATTCCCCCACCGTCGGTTACAAGGGCAAACACGGTTCTTGTTTTTAAGCTCATTATTAATTAAATTATAAAAATTTAATATTTAATATTTCTTTAGAAAACTTTTTTTTTTTTGTTTTTTCGTTTTTCCAAAAAATGGAATTAACTTGGAATGCGCGACTTTCTACATTTCATTTTCTTTTTCGATTTTTGGAGGGCGCGGAGAAACTGTTCCCCAGAATGTGGGACGGGAGACACACACCACACACACACACACACATATATATATATAATATATATATATATATATATATATATATATATATATATATATAGGGTGTCCCGTAAGTCTGGACCCATAGGGAAAAATAATAAAATTACAAAATAGTCCAAAAATTTATTACATAATCTGTTCAAAGTGTCCGCCGTTGTGTCGCACACATAGTTGAAGACGCAATCTCCACTGCGACAGCACTTTCTGAATCACAGTCGCAGAAATTTCTTGACACGCCTCCACAATGCGTGCTTTGAGGTGGAAAATGTTCTGAAGTTTGACCTCGTACACTTTGGCCTTCAAGTGGCCCACAAATAAAAATCATAATAAAAAATAATAAAAAAAATAATAATAATAAATAATAATAATAACAATAAAAAAATATATTATAAATCCCTATGGGTCCAGACTTACGGGACACCCTGTATATATATATATATATATATATATATATATATATATATTAAGCAGAGTATCCTTCTTTCCTTTATATATATATATATTTTAAAATATATAAATATATATAAATATATAAATATATATATATATATATAATATATATAAATATATATATATATATATATATATATATAATATATATATATATATAAAGGAAAGAAGGATACTCTGCTTAATTTGTCGAAGGGTCACTCGTAAGAGTAGCGGCCGAGAGATAAAGTTTCTGGAGAGAATTTGCTAAACATAAAAGTTAAACCGTAACAGTGTAGGTAGGACTAATTCGCGCATAAAAGTAGATACACATATCGTTAAATTTAATAAAGTGTGATATGGGAGTATTACCACCAAACACTTAATGGTACCTAATTGAGTGGAGCTTCATTTTTTATACAACTCGGTATAATTTTTGGTGTAGCTTTGCTCACGTAGTGGCGAATATCATGAATTTTTCATATGTAAAATACAGCATGGTTTTAAATTCTTTTTTCTCTTTGTTAGTATTAAAAAAGATTTCTTAGCTTTATTTAAACAAATGTCCAGGAAATAATTAGAACAACATAACTGGCTTACGATGTAAAGCAACTCGTTAAATTCACTATCCTCAAAGCTCTTACGAGCATAGTAATGAATATATATCGTTCAATGATGATTGGAAAAGATGATTGGTAAAGAAATGCGCATAAGAATTATTATTGGTAGGCTTCCAATAAATTTTAAATTTAAAGCCGTTGATACTTCTAGGAATAATCATATCAAGAACTGGAATACAATTTTCCTTTCCAATTTCTAAAGCGAACTTAATAGAGGGAACCGTTACGTTGATACCGTTAAGAAATTCATGAACATTTAAATGCATCGACCACAGAGACAAAACCGTTTATATACCGTATGTATTTTAGCTAAACGTTAACAATGTTACTGATATTACTGATAATTCAAGTAATAAGATCCCTGGTAAGAGGCTTCTGATAACGCATGCACGAGTATACATATAAGCTGGCGAACTGGTCTGTATTTTCAGTTTCCATAAAGAGAAGTTGAAATAAACTCGAAAGCATATATATATATATATATATATATATATATATATATATATATATATATATTATATATATATATATATATATATATACAGGGTGGGCCGTAAGTTTCCATACATAGGAAAATTAAACGTTTGTTTTTATGTTTCAGATACCCTAAGAATATGCGTTTGACGTAAGATCTTGTTTACTGATGAAGCAAATTTTTACGTCAATGGAGAGGTTAATCGGCAAAACATACGTTATTGGAGTAATGCTAACCCTAACTGGCTGAGTCCGACGAAGATGCAAGGTGCCGGTAAAGTGATGGTGTGGGCCGGGATATGGGGTGACAGAATTATTGGACCAATTTTTTGTCAGTGGAAATCTTAATGCCGAAAGGTATCTTAACATGTTGCAAGAAGAGATTTTCCCATCCCTGCTAAACGAGGAAGGTAACTTCCCAGTTTACTTCCAGCAAGATGGAGCTCCACCTCATTATGGTCTTCACGTTCGTCGGTATTTGGATCAGCAGCAGTTTCCGGATGCTTGGATTGGTCGGCGTGGTCCTGTGGAGTGGCCTCCCAGATCCCCAGATCTCACCCCCCTTGATTTCTATCTTTGGGGGCACTTGAAGGCCATGGTGTATCAGGAAAAGATACGAGACATAAATCATCTAAAGGAACGTACATATCACCAACGCCATTACAAGCATAACGTCAACTGTGCTAATGCGTGTTCATCAACAGTGGGGAACACGTATTGAAATGTTTTTCAAAACAATGGCAACCATGTAGAGCATATTATATAAATAAAAATGGTTGTCCATAAAAAAATGTTTATTTTTCCTATGTATGGAAACTTACGGCCCACCCTGTATATATATATATATATATATATATATATATATATATATATTATATATACACAGTAGACAGAGAGAGAGAGAAATATTAAAGCACTTTTTATCTATACAAAAAATTTAATTCTCTTCTTTTGAAATATTAATTTGGAAATTAAAGTCTAAAATTAAATTACAGCTACTGTATTTTCAGTAATAAAAACAATAAACTTTTTAAATATTTCCATAGATCTCAAACTTCAAAATTCTTCTTAACTATAAACAAAAATTTCCTTACAGTTCTGGGAGCTCGAAACAAACGAAAAACAAGTCAATTATAGCATCAGAAAGAAACTTTGATGCTTCGTTAATAAAAAGTTAATTTGAAAAGGATCTCTTATTAATTAGCTGAGGTACTAAGTTTTAAATGTTTCTTTATATGGAAAGACTTCTCTCTTTTTCTTTTTATCTTGCTTTCTTTCTTTCTTTCTCTCTTTTTCACGTTCTTTCTTTCTCTTTCTCTCTTTTTCTTTCTTTCTTTTTCTTTTTTCTTTCTTTCTTTTTTCTTTCTTTCTTTCTTTTTTTCTTTTTTCTTTTTCTTTCTTTTTTCTTTCTCTCTCTCCTTCTTTCTTTCGTTCTCTCTCCTTCTTTCTTTCTTTCGTTCTCTCTCCTTCTTTCTTTCTTTCGTTCTCTCTCCTTCTTTCTTTCTTTCGTTTTCTCTCCTTCTTTCTTTCTTTCGTTCTCTCTCCTTCTTTCTTTCTTTCTCTCTTCTCTCCTTCTTTCTTTCGTTCTCTCTCCTTCTTTCTTTCTTTCTCTCTTCTCTCCTTCTTTCTTTCTTTCTCTCTTCTCTCCTTCTTTCTTTCTTTCTCTCTTCTCTCCTTCTTTCTTTCTTTCTCTCTTCTCTCCTTCTTTCTTTCTTTCTCTCTTCTCTCCTTCTTTCTTTCTTTCTCTCTTCTCTCCTTCTTTCTTTCTTTCTCTCTTCTCTCCTTCTTTCTTTCTTTCTCTCTTCTCTCCTTCTTTCTTTCTCTCTTCTCTCCTTCTTTCTTTTTCTCTCTTCTCTCCTTCTTTCTTTCTTTCTTTCTCTCTTCTCTCCTTCTTTCTTTCTTTCTTTCTTTCTTCTTCTCTCCTTCTTTCTTTCTTTCTTTCTTCTCTCTTCTCTCCTTCTTTCTTTCTTTCTTTCTTTCTCTCTTCTCTCCTTCTTTCTTTCTCTCCTTCTTTCTCTCTTCTCTCCTTCTTTCTTTCTCTCTTCTCTCCTTCTTTCTCTCTTCTCTCCTTCTTTCTTTCTCTCTTCTCTCCTTCTTTCTCTCTTCTCTCCTTCTTTCTTTCTCTCTTCTCTCCTTCTTTCTTTCCTTCTCTCTTCTCTCCTTCTTTCTTTCCTTCTCTCTTCTCTCCTTCTTTCTCTCTTCTCTCCTTTCTTTCTCTCTTTCTCTCTTCTCTCCTTCTTTCTTTCTTTCTCTCTTCTCTCCTTCTTTCTTTCTTTCTCTCTTCTCTCCTTCTTTCTTTCTTTCTCTCTTCTCTCCTTCTTTCTTTTTCTCTCTTCTCTCCTTCTTTCTTTTTCTCTCTTCTCTCCTTCTTTCTTTCTTTCTTTCTCTCTTCTCTCCTTCTTTCTTTCTTTCTTTCTTTCTCTCTTCTCTCCTTCTTTCTTTCTTTCTTTCTTTCTCTCTTCTCTCCTTCTTTCTTCTTTCTTTCTTTCTTTCTCTCTTCTCTCTTCTTTCTTTCTTTCTTTCTTTCTCTCTTCTCTCCTTCTTTCTTTCTCTCCTTCTTTCTCTCTTCTCTCCTTCTTTCTTTCTCTCTTCTCTCCTTCTTTCTCTCTTCTCTCCTTCTTTCTTTCTCTCTTCTCTCCTTCTTTCTCTCTTCTCTCCTTCTTTCTTTCTCTCTTCTCTCCTTCTTTCTTTCCTTCTCTCTTCTCTCCTTCTTTCTTTCCTTCTCTCTTCTCTCCTTCTTTCTCTCTTCTCTCCTTTCTTTCTCTCTTCTCTCCTTCTTTCTTTCTTTCTTTCTTTCTCTCTTCTCTCCTTCTTTCTTTCTTTCTTTCTCTCTTCTCTCCTTCTTTCTTTCTTTCTTTCTCTCTTCTCTCCTTCTTTCTTCTTTCTTTCTCTCTTCTCTCCTTCTTTCTTTCTTTCTTTCTCTCTTCCTCCTTCTTTCTTTCTTTCTTTCTCTCTTCTCTCCTTCTTTCTTTCTTTCTCTCTCTCTCTCCTTCTTCTTTCTTTCTCTCTTCTCTCCTTCTTTCTTTCTTCTTTCTCTCTCTCCTTCTTTCTTTCTTTCTCTCTTCTCTCCTTCTTTCTTTTTCTCTCTTCTCTCCTTCTTTCTTTTTCTCTCTTCTCTCCTTCTTTCTTTCTTTCTTTTTCTCTCTTCTCTCCTTCTTTCTTTCTTTCTTTCTTTCTCTCTTCTCTCCTCTTCTTTCTTTCTTTCTTTCTCTCTCTTCTCTCCTTCTTTCTTTCTTTCTTTCTTTCTCTCTTCTCTCCTTCTTTCTTTCTTCTTTCTTTCTTTCTCTCTTCTCTCCTTCTTTCTTTCTTTCTTTCTTTCTCTCTTCTCTCCTTCTTTCTTTCTCTCCTTCTTTCTCTCTTCTCTCCTTCTTTCTTTCTCTCTTCTCTCCTTCTTTCTTTCCTTCTCTCTTCTCTCCTTCTTTCTCTCTTCTCTCCTTTCTTTCTCTCTTCTCTCCTTCTTTCTTTCTTTCTTTCTTTCTCTCTTCTCTCCTTCTTTCTTTCTTTCTTTCTCTCTTCTCTCCTTCTTTCTTTCTTTCTTTCTCTCTTCTCTCCTTCTTTCTTTCTTTCTTTCTCTCTTCTCTCCTTCTTTCTTCCTCCATCTGTAATAAAGCCTTTCAACTTTCCTTTAACAAATAAATTGAGGTCAATAACATCTTAAAAAGGTAAGAATGGGAAAAAGGTAGCGAGGTTCAAAACAGAAATCCCTTACGAAACCCTTTTTCAGGGTTCCTTCATCCCTTGAAAAGGCAGAAGCACTTTCGCACTCACTGCGAACTTAAACTTTCTGGAAACCCCATTTGACTTTAAGCCCTTAAAATATTTTAGTTTTTAAACGGAGCAGTGTGTGTTGTGTGTGTGTGTGTGTGTGTGTAGCTGATCCTATGGATGAATAAACTTTCTTAGAAAATAATCACAAGAAATTTATAAAATAATAAATGTCAGTTCTCAGAAGAACCATAAATAGGAATTTAATATTATGTTTAAATTATCTTGCTTATAAATCGGCTGTCAATAATGCTGCAGGAATATATTGATCTATTTATAAAATTGAAGCTTAAAGCTACTGTAAATACGCTTGTCGCGTTGTAAATAATGGGAGTAATTTTGAGGTCCAATTTTTTTTTATTTTTTGACCGATTTTAATGGAATTTCCGCATTATTTAAGCCTTTTGTTACCATTCATTGATTCTGAAAATTTCGGCGTAACTGACCGAAAAATAAAGGTAGGGGTGGACCCATTTCATGGTGGGATGGAGAGGTTTATTTTCGACCAGTTTGGGGTAACAGTAAGTTTGTATTTTTAAATATACGTTATGAGCGTATAAACGATTCATTGCGTTTAGATTTTTGTATTTACGCCTTTGTTGTATACTAATATTAAATTTTTAATCTTTTTACCCCTCCTAAAACGTTTCTGGAGGGGTTTGGGAGATAACTGCTTGACAAAAACGTATTGTTTTACTTACCACTTTTGCAGGTTCAAGGTGACACTATTATTTTTATAGGCTAATTTTCAATAAATGCTTCTACGTACGTGTTTAGGCCAACATAAGCGTCGTTCAGTTGTCGGAGAAGGAACTCAAAATGTATCATTTCAGTGAAGAGTTGCTGTTAATATTTAGTTTTAAATAATAATAAAAACTATACCCTTTGGTTAAAAAAACAACAACAACAACAACAACAACATATACCCGTCGTTAAAGGATAAAGTAACTATACTTCAGATTATCGTTACTATTATCGGTGTTACTATTATTTATCGGTGTTATCATTATCGGTGTTATCATTATCGGTGTTCACGCTATGACGAATGTAATTCATATCAGTGAAATTATTATATTATTACTCGTATTGTATTATTAATAGTATTACTGATGAAATTTGTGGTATTATTTTTGTTGTTATCACTATTTTGATATAATTATGTAATTGTCAGAACATTTTTAGTTTAATTTGTACGGATATCGTATAAACTGCTGGCTATATATATATATATATATATATATATATATATATATATATATACAAAAATGGTCAGAAGACAACAACATGACATTTAACACCGAGAAATTTCAGCTTTTGAGATATGGTAGAAATGAGGAACTTAGACTGCATATTATGCTTCAGATAGACAGGAAATTCAGAGAAGCACGAAAGCGATCGATTTGGGGGTTATAATGACCGATGATGCGAAATTCGAGACACAAAATCAGATAACGATAAACAAAGCAAAAAGAGTCGCGGGACAGGTACTAAAAACGTCCAAAGAAGGGACAAGACAGTAATGATTCCCCTGCTGAAAACATTGATCATACCAAAATTTGAATACTGCTCACTCTTGACATTCCCATATAAAAAGGGAGAAACTAATAAACTAGAAGAAACTCAGAGACATTTCACAGCCAAGACTGATGGCTGCAAAAAACTCAACTACTGGGAAAGACTACGTAAACTAAATCTGTACTCCCTGGAAAGAAGAAGAGAGAGGTACACCATAATCTATATATGGAAAATGATCGAAAAATTGGTACCGAACCTCAAACTAAACCCAATTACCATCCAAACAACACTGGAAAATAGGAAAGGCAGAATGTGTAGTGTTCCCAAATTAAAGGCCCGACAAGGAACCTCCTCAACACCGAAGGATAATAGCTTGGTTGTCACGTTTATGTTAGTATTTCATTTTATTTATCAATTTGGCTTTAGATATACATGTATGGATAATTTTGAGAGGTTTAGGAATTAACTTTGTCCTTACAGGCAACCATTGCTGGGCTAACTTAACCCATGAATGCCCAGCGTCACTTTACCGATTCTGTTGTTGCTAACGCCAGACGATTTTATTCAGTTTCGGAAAAGACCTCTGGGCTCTAATGGGTTAAGCAAGCATCTATTAAGAGATCGACCACTACTGCTCATAACTTAAGGAGTTGTGAACAGTTCATAACGTGAAGGACTCCTTAAGGAATCGTTCAAGGGCGTAATCCTGTTAGTCTCTCAAGAAACAACTTTAACCCGGGCATTTCGCTGTTTAATTTTCTTTTCGTTAATAATTTAAGGGGTACCATCACAGTGCCCACCAAATACTGCGATGCAATTACCCTCCCCCCCTAAAAGAGGGATTTAATGTACTAGATTCCATTAAATTGGCCAGTCACAATGGCCACGCCTACTTTAAAATGTCTTAAACCTATTCTGATACGATAAATCTCGCTTATATACATACATTCATTGGATGTTTTACAGGGTTTTAGAGTCCTTACAAATATTTAATATATTTATTACACAGAAAACAATAAAACAAAGACTCCCCGCAACCTTCTATATATAGAAATATTATCTTCTGTTGTCTCCGGTTACGTCGTAGCCAACGTCGTAACACTGCTTCCCGTTGATCAGCGAAGTTAAGCGACATTGAGTCTGGGTAGTAGTTGGATGGGAGACCGTCCTCCGTGTCCAGATTATGTAGCGACCCGTGGTTCGGATCCCACGTGAAGCTTTTAGGTCCCCTCCGTCATATGACCTTAGATGTTGCGAAGGAGGTTGAACAACCCCAATCATTATTATTCTGTTGTCTCAAATCACTCAACAAAAGAAGTTTTCAAGACCATATCTTCTATCTAAAGAAGTTATTTATCATTAAATTAAGTTATTATATCAACTAACAAGAAGCTTTGATCCCCAAAAGAAGGAAAAACTTCTTCCAGAATGCACCCTCAAAAGAAGTTTTAAGTTCTAAATTTAGGTTTTATTATCAGTGTAGGCTACGGGGTAAGAGTTTGGCATTGCAATTCACTTTAACCTTTTTGCCTGCTTATTTTACTATAAAACATGTCTAATATACCTTTATAGTCAATAAATAAAAATATTATTTTTCGAATTAATTGATAAAACTAAAAATATAAATTTTAAATACTGTAAGTAAAGACAGGTGACAAATTCGTTAAGATTGACTTCTGTCGGCATCGGTAGCTTAGGCCCAACTAAATTTCTACTGTATAAGCATTCCCCACTTACATCGTGTTGCTCTTCTAATTAATAGCATTGAGATGTTTGATACTTTTTTTTTGGTCGTATCACCACTAAATATCTTTATAGCTTTGTTGAAATATGTAAGTTCCCCTCCGCTTCACCCCCCCCACTCCCCACACAAAAATAAATGCAGGAAGTATTTTGGCCTGAATTCAAATTTACTGGTCAAAACAATGAAACACATGATTGCAGATTCAAATCTTACTATTTTTGCCTTGCGTTTAGGTTAGTATTTCATACTAACATACAAATATACTAACATACTAACACAATTTTCCATATTACGTTCCCAAGAAAATTTCGTTTGGTTACACGGATGACTGTCAGTTTGCGTGAGTATATTTTCCTTAATTTCACTAATTTCATAAAATAATACGTAAAAACTTATACAAATTCAAAATGTACAAACAAAATTTTTAGTAAAAAGTGGAAAATTAAAAATTTGAGTTTTTTTTTTTTTTTACGCTTTCTCCCCCATACTGAGAGACTTTAATTCCAAATATGTTATTAAGTTAGTGTACAGTATATGCGTATCTTCTAACCTCCCAATTTGTAGCATTAATAAGTTCGGTATAGATAGGGAAACTTTGAATTATTCCAGTAGGGATAGTACTAGTGCAATTCAATGATTGGACTGCTGCTTAGTAAGTAATAAATACGCATTACAAGTAATGCATGAGTATCTATTAGAGTATCTATTATGGAATTAACGCTAAATGCCGTTCCTAAGAAGAGAATGCACGAACAAAATTCGATAGGGTTGTGTAAACACACTAATTACTCGTGGAAATAAGGTTAATAAAGCAATAATTTCAAGTGTCGTTTAAGAGTGTGCGAGGAACAATGATTCCCTAATAATGATCATTAGATCCTTGTTGATGTACAGTAAAATTGTACATTATAACAATGTTAAAAGCGCTTTAGAAAGTAGGAGGTAGCTTGGCTAAATGAAGGAACTGTCAGTATGACGTTATCCCCGATTGGAATGATTTGGTAGCTCCCATAATTTAAAATCTGACAATACTCATGACTTACAGAACCTAATTGTAAACTGCAAAGAATCAGAGCATCACATAAGGCTTCGAGTGATTTATCAAAAACTATGTCGAAAACGTTCACTAATTGTACAATAAATAATACGAGTATAAACCTCTATACTTCATAGACTGCCACCTTTGTTCAGCTTCCATAATGTCTGCCGCCCATAATGTTCCTAGCTTGCTGAAAGTAATAATTAGCAAGTTCAATATAGCTAAATGCAAAAACTTCAGCGCTAAACCAGTCCTTAACCAGTCTTTACTCTCTATTTTCATGTGTTAAATGTTACTGTATTTTTCACGAATTTTTTCGTATTATTATCGCTACATTAATTATTATCTCAGTGTGTGCAGTGCCAACAGTAAAGTTCGGTAAAGACGGAAATTTTAAAACGTTTGTTTCACGGGTCAAAATTTGTTAAAGAAAGGTTCCCCCCACTCACAATGAGATTCTAAACTACTGTAGAGACCGCATAGACACTAACCGGAAACTTACTGGTTTTCTTTCTGACTCTATACAGTATACACCAACAAAAGGAACCTATACGGTCACTGTTAACAACATTTTTTATTTGGAACGTTCAAGTCTAAAAGGTAATCACACACACACACGCATATTATATATATATATATATATAAATAATTATATATATACAGGGTGTCCCAAAAAAACTATATACTCTTTATAGCATCATATATTTTATAATTTAAAAAAAAAAAACCATATATTGTTATAGCAATTGCCAATGAAAGGTAAATTAGTAATCTAAGTGATCAAAATGTTATAGCGAGTTGTTTGCATATAAAATTTAATTAACTACGCCAAGTGCTCAAATGTTCTCCGGCGGCATGAATGCACTTTTGAATGCGTCGACTAACTGATTCGCAGACATGGACTAATGTGGATGCTGTGATGGTCCCGCACTTTTCCCTAATTGCATCCTTAAGGTGTTCGAGTGTTGCGGGTCTTGTACCATAAACTGCAACCTTCAGGTAGCCCCCACAAGTAAAAATCAAGTGGAGTCAAGTCCGGTGAACGTGGAGGATACTCAACGCTTCCTCTTCGTCCTATCCAACGGTTAGGCAACGTTTCATCGAGGTACCTTCTGACATCACAATCATAATAAAGTGGGGGCTCCATCTTGTTGAAAGTAAAAGTCGTCGTTTCCAAACAACTTCCGAACTGCAGGTATAATTTCTGTCCGCAGCATGTCGAGATATGCGGCACCGGTAACTGTCCCATTAAAGAAAAATGGTCCAACCAAACCCCTGGATGATAAACCACACCATGCTGTTAATCCTGGTAAATTAACATGTTTATCCACACCTTAAGGATGCAATTAGGGAAAAGTGCGGGACCATCACAGCATCCACATTAGTCCATGTCTGCGAATCAGTTAGTCGACGCATTCAAAAGTGCATTCATGCCGCCGGAGAACATTTTGAGCACTTGGCGTAGTTAATTAAATTTTATATGCAAACAACTCGCTATAACATTTTGATCACTTAGATTACTAATTTACCTTTCATTGGCAATTGCTATAACAATATATTGTTTGGTTTTTTTTAAATTATAAAATATATGATGTTATAAAGAGTATATAGTTTTTTTGGGGCACCCTATATATATATATATATATATATATATATATATATATATATATATATATATATATATATATATATATATATATATATATATATATATATATATATATATAATGTATCGTAGTAAGGTAATTGAAAAGATATTGTTCTAGAAAAATCCATTCAATTATCTTTTATGAGATTTTCTTGCATTTACATTTAAATTAATTCGGAGGAAAAATGAGCCTCTCACCCTCGACAGTTAACGTTTCATCGGATTTATAAAAGCAAATTAAATTTGAACCCCCCCCCCCCCCCCCCCCACACACACACAAAAGTGAATAATCAATTAAAAATTGGTGTATAATTTCGATCAATACTTTGCCATGTTATTTTTTCATCAAAATCAATAAATAAGCTTCATCGCAGACGCTTCGTTAATTACAAAAACTCTCCTCAAATATTACTTTCTTTCAAAAAAAAAAAAAAACCATTCTCTTTCAAACAAATCAAGATTGCCATAATTGGCCTAAGTCCAATCTCCGCGTTTGTGAAGTTAATAATAATAAATACATACATACATGTATGCATACATATGTACGTACATGTATGCATATATACACACATATATATATATATATATATTATAATATATATATATATATATATATATATATATATATATGTATACACTATACATACATACATACATATATATATATATATATATATATATATATATATATATATGTGTATACACTATACATACATATATATATATATATATACATATGTATGCATACATATATACATGCATACATACAACATACATTCATACATTATGAAAAATTGGGGTAGGAAAGCAAAAACAACCGGGAAAATAATAATATTGTACTCCAATTTCATTGTCATGAATATATAAAGACGCTGCAATACTTACGCTTTTCCTTCATCATTCTTATGCCTCCTTTCATTACACACTGTTGAAGAAATTCAAAAAGAAGTCAGCGTAGCTAAAGTAAGCCTGGAGTGTAGGTTTCCTGCATAAAAAAAAGCCTTCAGCTATTTATTTTGACTCAAGAAAAACAAAGAAAACTCGTGTGTTGTCCTCATCCTCTTCATTTTTATAGAGAATGCAGACTGCAGAGGGTGCAGACGGTGCAGAGGAACTTAATCGAAGTGGATAAGGTCGACGACTCGCATAAAATCGAACGCAAACTTTCCAAGTATCTTATGCAGGTCTATTTAACTCGTGTTAAGTTAGTTTAAATTAGGTTAAGTTCAATTTGTTTATGTTACGTTAGGTTAGGTTAGGTTAGGTTAATAATTTTCACTTCAAATCTGAAATGCATATATATATATATATATATATATATATATATATATATATATACACGTTATTCATTTTGACTTCAACAAACAAATTTTTCATTTTTATTTAAATCTTAAATGTATAAATCTGCAAACCTGATCGACAAACCTGATCGACAATCAACATCCATAAGACCTAATGCCGATTTCATGAAATTCGATGCTGTTTATGTAATTCAAATAAAAGATGTTAAATCCGGACTAAAGACATCCGATCGACAAGACCAAACAGTCGACAAGTTATTATGGGTTAGGTTAAGTTAAGCTAGGTTAGGTTAGTTTTTTAAAATGTCGATTATTTGATCTTGCCAACGAAATGGGTATAGGTCCATAAAATTTGACTTTGGTGGCGTCTGAGATATGAGATTGGGTTGTGACCCTTTCCTTGTACCAGGAATTCGATTATTTTCCGTATCTATCTTTATATAAGACGTTTCTAAAGTCGCGCAACCCAAGATATATACAGTATATATAACTTTACATATACTGGGTTGCACGACTTTAGAAACACCCTGTAATTGACGTAAAATTAGCCGGTTGAAAGCCAAATGGATATTACCTGGAAAGTTATTTTCTTATTGTTTTTCCTCAGATGAATTATGTAGCGCTGTAACGCTGCGAGTGCCTTACTAAGGCGTAACTACTCGCTCACCCGGCGTTACAAAATCTTTGACTAAAAAGAAAGAATTTTAATATTTTCGAAGAGATCATTCTGGCTTTCGACCGTCCAATTTTAGTGTAACTGTTGGTGTGCTTCGCGAACGTACAGGGTATTATACGGGGTATAAAGGGTATAATGACGTTAATTAAAGGACAGTAGTCATGCAAATTGTCAAACGAACTACTGTAAAGACTTAAGACACTAAGGTATGTATTTGATTCAAGTCCCGTACATGATAAACACGAACTTCAGTTAAGGTATCCACACGTTTCTAAAGACGTGTTGACCTGATACTCCAGCATAACACTAGCTAATAATTAGATACAATGTTATTATTACATTAAGCTCGTTAAAGACAATCCTTTAAAATCCCGTCAAAGAAACCACACCAATAAGCTTTTTTTAGTTTAGATATCTTAGTTTTAGTTTTTAGTTTTTAGTTTTATGTGATCATGGCTTCCGTAAGCGATAAACTTTTCATATTAGGTTTTATTCAGTCTTAATAAAACTTCAAAACTTGAACCTTTTTGCTCATTATAAAATTCCATGGACAAAAACGTTAACTTTAAAAAGTTTTCCTACACTTCATACGAGTAATGGAAAACTAAAAAGTTTTATTAAGTTTGAATGTGTACTCTTTCTTTATACCTAAATCTAATCGTATGACTGAGAGAGTGCTTTCAAATTAATTGCTACTTATATTTATACACTATTGTATTTTTTTAAATAATATATTTATATATAGGGTGGGTAAAAAAAAGTGACCCCTTAAAGGTAAACTGTCATATTAAAAAAGTAAGGGGACTAGAGCTCCCAAACTTCATAGATGGTTACCTTAGTATGTTGTTCGTCTTAATTGAGAAGTTGCTCGATGTGTCTCCCTTCCTGCTCAACGCAGGCCTCCAAACGTGGACGCCACTGATCAATACACCTGTTTACATATCGTTGAGAGACACTTTCTCCCAGCCGAGCAGAATTCTTTCGCGTAGTTCATCTATGTCTCTTATATTGGTACCAGGGATGTAAACTTTGGGCTTCAGGGCTTCACAAACACCATAATCTAGTGGTGAAAGATCGGGGCTACTAGCCGGCCACATATTGGGTTCAATAAAATCCGGTGTTTTGTTCTCGAGAAATGTGACAGTTTGGCGTGCTCTGTGAGCAGGGGCTCCATCTTGTTGGAAAGTATATCTTCCACCACTAAGCCGTCGAATATCAGTTAGATAAAGTTAAAGATATACTTTCCAACAAGATGGAGCCCCTGCTCACAGAGCACGCCAAATTTTCATATTTCTTGAGAACGAAACACCGAATTTTATCGAACCCAATATGTGGCCGGCTAGTACCCCCAATCTTTCACCACTAGATTATGGTGTTTGTGAAGCTCTGAAGCCCAAAGTTTACATCCCTGGTACCAATATAAGAGACAAAGATGAACTACGCGAAAGAATTCTGCTCGGCTGGGAGAAAGTGTCTCAACGATATGCAAACAGGTGTATTGATCAGTGGCGTCCACGTTTGGAGGCCTGCGTTGAGCAGGAAGGGGGACACATCGAGCAACTTCTCAATTAAGACGAACAACATGCTAAGGTAAGCATCTATGAAGTTTGGAAGCTCTAGTCCCCTTAATCTTTTTAATATGACATTTTACTTCTAAGGGATCACATTTTTTTTACCCACCCTGTATTATATATATATATATATACACAGTGTCCATAAAGTCACGCATCATAGGAACATAAGCAATGTCTATTTATTTATGTCTCCATCAGGCCAAATATGTTGAGGAACATTCAAAGAAACCTGCCTTTTCGTTTACAAACATGTTTTGGGATTGGTGGGAATCATTTCGAATAAATAAATAAAACAAAATAAATAAACAAACAAAATAAATGTATTTTCCTATGATGCGTGACTTTATGGACACCCTGTATATATATATATATATATAGTGATCCGAAGGTCGCTTAATACTTTTGATATTCAGACATGGGCAGTAAATACTTTAGATGTATTTAAATAATAAATACATTACTCTTAAAATGTATTTAAATACACTTCAAATACAATTTAGATACTTTTCAAAACGCACATAAAATCACTAACATCAGCTTAGAGTCAAATAAAATTGAGAAGTCGCAGAAGTAGACGCTGCAATTGTTTTGTGGCACAGAAGACATAAAGTCTACACTTTACTACCATCTTTGGAAGTTATTCGGAAATATTTTCCATCAAAAAGTGGGTGCAGGTGTGATTCGCTATTTTTATTTTCACTTCCACCATCAACAACTTCTATTTTACCACCACCTTTTCCACCACTTCACTTGCTGCAGCCATGTTACAAATGTTGTCCTCGTCTAATATGATCAATAGGCTAAGGCTAATTGCACAGTTAGCGCTGAACTTTATTCAACCACATATGACGATGCCTCAGGATAGACTGCCGGCTGCCGCACTGCAGCTGTGAGTCTGTGACAATCGCCACTGAGCAGGATGGAAGTTCCATTTTTCAAGGTGCTTCCAGAAAGTTCCAGCATGCTGAGCCTGGAACTTTCTGGAAGCACAAGCACCTTGAAAAATGTTTTACTGTGTTCTGTGGTACCAGTTAAATGCTGGGTGGTTAGTACTGTACATCCTCGCAAAATTGAACAGTTCACAAAAATATATTTTAAAAATATATTTAAAACAGGTATTTACAAATAGTAAATACTTTTCGAAAGTATTTAAATACATAATTAAATATTTTCTCCAAAAAGTATTTATAAATACATGTACTTAAATACATTTGTATTTAAATATGTATTTAAGTATTTTCAAATACATTACTGCCCATGTCTGTTAATATTGTTCTCTACCAAAAGTGTTAAGTGACTTTTGGATCACTCTGTACAGTATATGTTCACAAGCAGGCTTACATGTTGTGTTGCAGTCCGGTGATAAAACGAGTTTGAGACCTTTGGTACAGTGGTAAGAGACGTCTTCAGGACTTTGCCCACGTTATAGGGGGATACGAAACAATCTCTATGCTGCACATTTTTCTTCAGTCTACGCATTAATATCAAACTACAGTTGTTTTCGTTCTCTCCTCTCTCTCTCTCTCTCTCTCTCCTCTCTCACATATATATATATAGCGCCTATATTATGAAATTTCTTATCTAAAACAGAGCTGCCATTTGCAAGCAAATTTTCTGCCTTTATGAGCGAATGGGGGTTACTTGACAAATCCTTTTAGACAGTGAACAACTGAGAGATTATATACACTACGTTAACAAGGGGATAAATGGTGTAAAGTTAAGCATAAATGCCTGTCCTGTTAGTTGGGGATAATATATATATATATATATATATATATATATATATATATATATATATATATATATATATATATATATATATGATAGGGGCGTATTTTCTTCGTGAAATTCACAACAAAATTCCAGTCATTCCTCATCAAGGTCAGACGTATTGCATAACATGTTTGATATATATCTAAACGTACGTTATATAGGCCAGCCTCACCCATTCCCTTAAATATAAAGATTAAGTGAGGATGGAACAATTACTAAGGACCATGAATCAAAATAAAGATTTATAGCCTTTTATTACCTGTCTTTCATCATAGAGCTTTTAAACCATAATTTTCTTGTTAATAGTTTACTTAAACAGAAAGAGCTCTTTTGAGTTACATCAAGTTAATTATATGAAACTACTTCGTATGCAATTGTGTACAAACAGTGCTTTTGATAACTACACTTAATTAACTTCTAGAAATTCTTATTTTGAAATTGTTGTATAGAGTTTCTATGTGTTTGACATTCATTTTGATTTTATAAAATTCCTTCTATGGTAAACGTCTACCGGAGAGGTAAAATTTTTTGGAAAATTCTAAAGAGTTTTGAAGGTAATAGTGAATATCTTTAATATGAGCTTAATCGCTACAAGGAATGTGTTAATATATCTATTACCTAAACTAAGGATGTTTTAGAGAAGGAAATACGCTAGCTTACATATAGAGGGCGCTCTAAAATTCAAAACTGCCAGTTTTGGTGAACTGTCAATCTGACCGTGGGCTGTTTATTCTGATGAAATTTAGTAGTCATAGAGGGTGACTCAATTCATGTTTGTGTTCCGAATTTTAGTTTGCAGGATTTAAAATTATGGAAATCGTAATTATTTTATGATGATCCACGACAAAATGTGCTTTCGAAATATCAATAGGAGCTCGAGGTCTACATCCTTAGAACACAAGGTCGCCCACCGCTATCAGTTAAGATAGTGATACATTAACTACGTCATTCTTCGTTGATTCGGGAATACCAAATGAATCCAAACGGAATTGAATATAATGAAAGCTCCGTGGCGCCATCTAGAATATTTCTTTTGAACTGCAAACTCACTGTCAACAGTTGTTTCGTGTCTAAGACATAAGGAAAAAATAAATAAACGTTTTATTTGAATATTACACATTTTTTTGTTAAAATTAAAGTTAAAATTCAAATGAATGGTTTCTAATATAAGTGGATTGGTGTTCCAGAAATTCCTATGAACTTTGTATATTTCTTTTTACTATTTTTATTCATAAAAAATTACATTACGATTTATAGTATTTTAAGTTGCCACTTAATGTATTTTAATAATATTTACAAAAAGTGTTCGAGGAATTGTGACGGCAACTGTACAAGGTTCAGGTTTTCTACAAATGTTCTCCATGACTTTAGCATAATGTAGAAATAAAATAGTGCAATATATTATAAAATAAAACAAAATACTTTGAGTTATGTGCAAGTTTATTAGTAACATCTACGTATGCCCCATTGGTGGCTCTGCAAACATCTAATTCACACTCGGCTCAACATCTCGGGTGACACGTATTGATAGCTGCTGTAATCTCTCTCAGCAATTCCAAATTATCGACCTTTTCGAAGTGAAAAAGGCCTTTCACCTATCCCCCAAAAGATACAATTGAGTGGCGTCAAATCCAATAATCTTAGAGGCCATGTGATTGCGTCTGCTCGTCCACTCCACTCTCGTCCAATCACCTTCGTCCAGAGATGTCGAGTCATTATGTGGAAGACTTTACGTAATAGTAAGATCAAACAAAATGATTAATGACGTTTTTGTCGTTTATAAAGTTTTAATATATCAGTTATCTATTCACTGGTTGTGTTTTCACAGAAAACTGATCGTTTTTTGAGGATTATTTTGTTTTAATATAATTTTTTTCAATTAGTTGTATACTACTTTCACACATAAACCACTGATGATTGGCATAAGGAGATTTGAGGGAAGATTTATCACCTGACATAAAAATACGACAGACTCTTGCCTTTTAAAGGCAGCCCGAGAACATACTGTACCACTTTGAATGGAAAGATAAATCAGCTTTGCGATGTGAGACGCAATTAAATCAGCTCATTACTTATAAATTTTCTTTCGGATTGCTTCTTACGCCCTTTTAAATATACGAGTAAGACACATACGGGCTATATCTAGAACGGAGGCCTCAAACTCAATTCGACTGCAAGTCGCAGTACAGCATAAAAGCCTGTCTGCGGGAATTCTCTCTCTCTCTCTCTCTCTCTCTCTCTCTCTCTCTCTCTCTCTCTCTCGATGTTGATGTCGATTTTAGAAGCATGTTTAGTTTAAATGATAACTCAACTCGCAACAATGGTCGAAAGTTGGATTTGAAACGGTTTAGCACTAGTGTTTGTGGGAATTACTTTACCTATAAGATCTGTGACACGTGGAACAGGCTACCTTCAGAAGTTGTGAACAGTTCCTCTGTGGATCAGTTCAAGAAAAGGTTAAGCCGAATCTTGCACACTATTTGAGGATGTGTGTTACAGTCTTCTGGGGTGACTGTTCGAGAAGCTAGCTGTGACAGCGTAGGAATTTTTCCCTGGCACCCGTTGCCATTGGTACCACCTCGGTATGGGCCGCAAGGCCTTTTGAGGTACTTTTTGTCCTTGTAACTCTCTCTCTCTCTCTCTCTCTCTCTCTCTCCTCTCTCTCTCTCTCCTTTTCTTTCCAGTGAATATAGATTTCATTTACGAAGTCTTTCCCAGTAGTTGAGTTCTTTGCAGCCATCAGTCTTGGCTGTGAAATTTCTTTGAATTTCTTCTAGTTCATTAATTTCTTCTTTTTTATACATGGGCGTCAAAACTGAGCATTATTCAAGTTTTGGTACGATCAGTGTTTTCAGCAGGGGAATCATTACCTTCTTATCCCTTTTTTTAAAGGTTCTCATAGATGCCCCGAAACTCTCTTTTTTTTTCTTTTGCTTGGTTTATCGCTATCTGATTCCGTGTTTAAAATGTCGCATAGTCAGTCATTATAACCCCTAAATCTATTGCTTTTGTGCTTCTCTGAATTTCCTCTCTCTTCATTTCTTCCCCCATCTCAAGAGCTGAAAATTTTCGGTGTTAAATTTCATGTTACTCTCTTCTGACCATCTGTATATTCTGTTTGTCTCTGTATAGAGCTTCCACCTCGTCTGCATTTCTGAATTTTATGCTGAGTTTTGTATCGTCAGAAAGGGATGTTACTATACAGTTCTTGGTTACTTCAATGTCTATGCTCGAGAGCATGATAATAAATAGGAGTGGGACTAATACTGTTCCTTGTGGTTCTTGTGGTACTTCTTAGTCTGATGATGAAATATTTTGGATTTTAAGGACTTGCTGACGTTCTCCAAGGAAGTTGTAGATTCATTTTCCCACTTGGCCCGTTATTCTCATGTGTTTCATTTTATGTTATTTATACCATGGTCACACTTGTTGAACACTTCAGCAAAATCTGTATATATGACGTCGGAGTTTTCATTGCTCTTTTAAAAAGAGAGAGTTACAAGGACAAGAAGTACCTCAAAAGGCCTTGCGCCCCATACCGAGGAGGTATCAATGGCAACGGGTGACACAAAAATTCACACCCTCAAATAGTGTGCAAGATTCGGTCTAACCTTTCCTTGAACTGATCCACAGAGGAACTGTTCACAACTTCTGATGGTAGCCTGTTCCACGTGTCACAGATCTTATAGGTAAAGTAATTCCCACACACACACTAGTGCTAAATCGTTTTAAGTCCAATTTCCAACCATTGTTGCGAGTTGAGTTATCATTTAAACTAAACATGCTTCTAAAATCGACATCGTCGAACCCGTTTAAGAGCTTGAAAACCTCGATGAGTTAACCACGCAGCCTCCGAGTTTCTAGCGAAAACAAATTCAGGGCGTGTAAGCGTCAATTGTAGCCCATATGCCTAACGGAAGGGATTAACTTTGTGGCCCTCGCCTGGACTCGCTCCACCCTGTCAATATCTTTCCTGAGGGTGGGCGACCAGAACTGCACAGCATACTCCAGGTGCTGCCGAACCAGGGAATTGTACAGAGAGAGCATAATCTCCTTGTTTCGAAATTGCCTCCTCATATAACCCAACAGCTTTTCGGCTTTCTTTTCCACCTCTACGCACTGTTTGGTAAATTTAAGGTCGCTGCTAATTAGCACACCCAAGTCCTTTTCCAAATCAGTGGCCTCGATATTACTCCCCAAAATGGAGTAGTCCGACTTGGGATTGGCGTAGCCAATATGCATCACCTTGCATTTACCCAAGTTAAACGGCATTTGCCATTTTTCGGACCACTCTCCTATCCTACGTAGGTCCGCACGCAGTTGCTCGATCGCTTCGAGCGTCCCAACATTGGCCCCAAGCTAGGTGTCATCAGCGAATTTGGCGATCCTACTGACGATGCCACCGTCGATATCATTTATGTAAATGATAGACAACGGTGGCCCGAAAACGGAACCCTGAGGAACCCCGCTAGTGACCGAGGCCCAACCCGAGGTAGCCCCTTTAATTACGAGAGAGAGAGAGAGAGAGAGAGAGAGAGAGAGAGAGAGAGAGAGAGAGAGAACACGAGCTTTACAGACTGAAATGTACTATTTTGGTATAATTATAACATTTTTATGTAAAGATTTAAAGATTAATTTAAAGACGTAATTTAAATTTAAAGACCAATTTTACTAACTTAATTTTACACATTAAATTTTAATATATTTTGTAAACTAGGAAAGCGTTATCATTGAATAATTATATGGCACTACACTATTTATATTCTTTTTCGTTTTTGAAACTATTTGCTCTTGTCCCCATATAAGTTGAAGAACGAAGTTAAGCGACATTGGGTCTGGGTTGTATACTCGTAGTTGGATGGGGTACCGTCATCCACGTCCAGATTATGTAGCGGCTCGTGGTTCGGACCCTGCGATGTTGCGAAGGAGGTTAAAAAACTCCATCTGACAAAACAAAAGTCCGTTGAAGTAGGTTACTGGCAGAAAAGAAAAATTAGGCGATTTTTCCATTCTCCAAGAAATCTCCGGGGAGAATTAAGGGAGTAAAAAACACTTTCTGCTGTTCATTTTCCTAATCTTGAGAAATATTTGTTTAGTTCGTTTGCTATTTTTTTTATTATTATTAACCCAGAGTTTCTTCCAAAAAAGGTTTCTTTTTGTATGTTGTGTGTGTTAATTAATTTTCACATCTATTTTATCATAGATTACAGCTTCAGCCAAAAAAAATGAGTTTGAGTAAAAGTGTGTTAATTTTGCAAATAAAACTGAACAATGAGCAAACGATTTAGGCCAAGGTTACACGAGCGACTTTCCGCTACGTCAGAGTTGCAAGGTGTCACAGCGACAGTCGCAGTGACTGTTGCAAATTGCATGGGCTGCGACAAGTCGCTGCGATTTCTTCGTTTTTAGTGTTACGTGGAAGTGACGGTGTGACAAAGTCGCTCGTGTAGCCTACCGCACTTCGAACAATACAACAGAGAAGATTTGTCGCAGCGACTGTCTGCCGCGTAGCTTGCTCCATAGGAAGCAATAGTACCTATTACAATAGTACTCGTTACAATTTTTATTGCGTCTATTTCTGAGAGGTGAGTACCAGATAATTTCAAGTTAGCAAATGTAACATTTAACTTTAAGAAAGGCGAGAAAGGTGCGGCGGGAAATTATAGGCCAATCAGTTTAACGTCTGTTGTAGGTAAGCTACTGGAATCAGTAACAGTCTTTGATGCAAAGCTTAATAAGTTCCAAAACAATGTGTGAAGGTAGTGGCAGGTCATACTGAAAAATTGAATAATGCACGTACTGAAACTAACGATAGATTGATCAGTTTTGACGTTTGTTCATTGTTTACAAAAGTGCCGATTGACGATATGCTTGACTTTCTCTTCAAAGAATTACATAAGTATGACCTGCTACTACCTTCACACATTGTTTTGGAACTTATTAAGCTTTGCATCAAAGACTGTAAATTCACTTTCAATAACGAGTATTATCAACAGGTTTTTGGGATGGCCATGGGCAACCCCTTGTCGCCCCTCCTCTCCAATATTTATATGGAGTTTTTCGAAATTACTTACATTCCGAGAATCCTGGGGGTTGGCATCCCTTGGTTGCGGTAAGTCGACGATATTTTGTGTATCTGGCCCATGAATCGTGACCTGGATAACTTCCTCCTTCAGTTAAATGATCAAGTCCCCTCTATTAAGTTTACTTTATAAGTGGAACAAGACAATTCAATCCCATTTTTGGATGTGCGTGTACATAGGGAAAGCCCAGGTTTTAAGTTTAGTATCTATCGAAAAAAAAAAAACAATTTGTCCTACGTACACTTTTACTCGGGACATGACACCCCCACTAAGAAGGCCATTTTTTCATCAATGTTTCTCCGCGCCCTTAGGATCGCCAGTCCGGAATACATCGATGCCGAATTAGAAAAAATCAACGGTATTGGAAGTGATCTGTGTTATCCATCTGCGTTTATGGAATCTTGTCTCAACAAGGCAAAACGAACTTTCTATCGTGTCAATAATAACACTCGTACTTTGTCAAAAAATATTTTAGGACTTCCATTTTTCCCGGGCTTTTTAGGCATTGCTAATGTACTTAAACTTTTGGATATTAATGTAGTATTTTCATAAACAATATTGTGAAAAATATCATAGTAAAAAATAGCCCTACCAATAATTCAGGCATTATCTATAAAATTGGGTGTAAACAATGTGATTCCTTTTACATAGGTCAGACGGGAAAGGATTTGCACACACGTATAAAACAGCATCAATATTCCGTTAGAACAGGACAGTTGTCCAGTGCCCTTTTTGTCCATTTGTCAGTTATCCCACTGTATTGATTGGAATAATGCTTCAGTTTTATTTCACTCTAGCAACATTGTTAAAAGAAATATTCTTGAGTCTGCCATTATCCAACTAACAAATAACTTGAACATAAGCAAAGGTCTTTTTCAACTCGATCCTGTTGTTTTGAATTCCTTCAGAACAGATTTAGATAAGAAAGGTAGAACGCTAAATCTTTGGTAAATTTGTATGCCACCCTAATAACTTTTATTTTTCAATTTTTATAAAAAAAGGGCAGAGTGCTAAAACCCGGGCAGATTTCCAGTATAAATTTGTATATATATAATTTTTTTTTATCTATAACATTGGTTGGAAACATTTCATTTAATCTTGTGCTAAAAATCGATAATTTTTCAATTTTCATATACAAAAAAAGAGCAGAGTGCTAAAACCCGGGCCCAGTATAAATTTGTATATACTGAGTGAACCAAAAGTAGGTGGACAGTAAATGATAACGTTTATTTTGAGAATACATATACAATTATATTTAATTTTTTTGTATACTATAATACAAAATAAAAAAAAATTAACTTATACCAACACAATACAAAAGCACTGAAAATTTTATCAACGCAGCTGCTCAAATTGCTGTCCATCACAATTTACACAGCTTTGAAGTCTACCTTTCACACTTCGACAAACATTTTTGCACAAGTTTCTTTGTGCATTAATTTCTTGAAATGCATCTGTGATGTAATTTTTCAAATCACCAACACTTCGTGGTTTTCGACTATAAACTTTGTCCTTGAGTACTCCCCAAAAGAAAAAATCCATTGGGGTAAAGTCAGGTGAACGTGCAGGCCATTCAATTGGACCTCTTCGGCCGATCCATTTCTCGGGAAATGTTTCATCAAGATACTCACGGACTGCTCTTGAATAATGTGGAGGGGCCCCATCTTGTTGGAAATAGAGGTCATGTGAATTAGGCTGTTGTTGTAAGTGTGGAACAACTTCATTCATTAGAATTTCGAGATACTTATCACCTGTGACTGTTCCATCAACAAAAATTGGTCCTAAAACACCAGAACTTGAAATACCACCCCAAACAGTGACACCAGGCTGGTTTAGTTGCTGCTCTAATGTTAAATGCATGTTCTCACTATACCAGTAAACACAATTATGTCGGTTAACATGACCTGATAATTTGAAAGAAGCCTCATCGGTCCACACAATGTTATCTAAAATTATTGGATTTCCTTCAATTTCGTTCAGCATGATCTCACTAAATTGCAGCCGCCTGTCTGGGTCATCCTCCAATAAGCCATGAATTAGCCGTGGACGATAAGCTTTCAACCCAATAGATTTCAGAATTCGTATAATAGAAGTTTGTGAAATGTCCAGTTCTGCTGAGGCTCTTCTGGTGGACTTTTTGGGACTGTGAACAAATGCTTCGGCAACAAGTTGCTTATTGTCCTCTGTGCAAACTGTTTTGTGTCGACCAGTTCTTAGGGCATTAAGAATTGAGCCAGTGGCATCAAATTTGTCACGAATGCGGTAAATGGTTTGTCTCTTTGGGGCTTGAGTACCAAATGTTTCAACCCATTTTGTTCTAACAGTTTCAGTATTTTGAGATTTCCAATACTCTTTTAACACCCATTTTCTGGCATCAGTATTTAGATTATTTGCCATTATGGGTTCTCTGAACTATCTGAAAAGATTAAATTTAAATAAATTTAGTTATAATATTTAATATAATATAACACAAACACCATAGTTATAATGAACACCATAGTTATAATATAATATAACACAAACCCTATTCAACCTACTGTCCACCTACTTTTGGTTCACCCATTTTTTTTTTTTCTTTTTTTTATCTATAACATTGGTTGGAAACTTCATTTAATCTTGTGCTAAAAATCGATAATTTTTCAATTTTCATATACAAAAAAAAGAGCAGTGTGCTAAAACCCGGGCAGATTTCCAGTATAAATTTGTATATATATATATATATATATATTTTTTTTATTTTTTTATCTATAACATTGGTTGGAAACATTTCATTTAATCTTGTGCTAAAAATCGATAGTTTTTCCTTATAAATTTGTGTGCCCCCTTCCACAATCCTTTAATTTTGTTTCTCCGTTTATTGTATATATATATATATTTTTTTTTTCTGTAACCTATATATAGGCTGTAACCCTTTATGTACTTCAGTGTTCCTGAGGATGTCATTAGACGAAAGCGCTTGAGCACCATCTGTGTTTCCTTTCCTTCGTGGTTTTATTCATCATATTATATATTAATATATGCTTCCCTAAGAACAAACCATTCAACCAAGTTTTATATATATTTTACCTTAGACCAGAGGTTCTCAAACTAGGGGTACAAGAGGTCAACAATGGGTACGTGACAACGGAAAAAAAAAGACAATTTTTTAACCGCCCAAAAATATCAAAATAGTGTCACAAAGGGAGTGAAAGTGGACTGACTATCTGTATATGCCGTAAATATAGGTTACGTTATATATGGTTGGGTAAACATGGAGAAGTGTCTCATACTTTTCAAACTGATTTCAATAATTATTAAATATTTTACATGGAGGAACTCCCAAGTCATTCCAACGTCTGTACAAAATTTGAAGAGCATTAAATTTGTTTGGTTTTAGACCCTAAATTTGAAAACAACAACGACTGGTGTTTTTCCCATTTTCCCATTTTTCGGCAAAACGTCGATTCAGCTAAAACTTTTCCAAAGACTTTACAATAAAAGTAATAAAATAAATGTAACCTCTTTCGTTGATGTCAGTCGTAATTTATGAAATACTTGTTGGGTAAGTTTAGATTAAATTTGTTAAATGTAGGGTCGAATAACGTTCATCAAATGTTGAGTAAATACGTTTGTCGATCTCTCATACTTCATAATATTTAGAGGATGTCTCTCTCGTAAATATTGGAACCTGTACCGTACTTTCTTAAATAATATGAATAACTATTAAATATCTGAGAAGAAGAACCTCTTGAACCCTTCCAGCATCTGTGTAAAGAAAAGAATTAAAAGTGTTTGTTTTAGGCACTTTTCTTGAAACAAACCTTATGACGACAAAAATTTATCGTAACGTGGATCGCGTTGGATATCCATTCGGATATTTTTTTCTCTCGTTTTGTGTTATTTATGTTTGAAGAGGATAATCCGATTCTTTTGTGCAGTGTTAGTTAGTTGTGGAGTTTTTCGGCACTAGAGAGCTTTTCAAGATATATTTGTGGGCAATAAATTTTTGTAAAAAGTTCACATCTCGTATACATCGGGGGTTTAGTGGATATCATCACTAACTACGATTTCGTCGTCCCGGGGTCGATTCCCGCCTCAAGCACTCGTCGCGCAGCAAAACCAGTTGTTCATCTTTTCTTTGGTTGGTGGATGAATGTATACCATAAAAAAATCGAGGCAGAATGTTGCACAGGGGGTGAAACACAGGTCTCGTCCCTAAACATTTATTTGACCCCCTTCCCGGACCCAAAAATAGAAAAGAATATCGGCCCTTGTTCAATATACATTTCTTTTCATTATCAAGGAAAAGTCTATATTTGTCAACAAAACAAAAAAACTCTTATAAAAAACTTTACAAGTTTATATTGCAGAGAAAAACATGAAATATAATTAATAAATAATAATAATAATAATAATAATATCATCGTGTGTGTGTGTGCGTATATATTATATACACACAGACTAAACATTATCGTAATTCTAATTAAAATTATAATAAAATTCTATCATTCTTTAAGATGCATCCTACGCTGAAAAAGTTTTTTTTTTTAACTTTGTTAACTTTTAACATGACTTTGAATTATAAATAGATTAACGAGAATTTGTTGGCTCTTAACAAAGTTTTTATCCTCAGTGTGAAAGAACGCAAACTTTCTCAGTTCTTAATTTGGAATGTTGTTCCAGAATTTGACAGTATCTGATGTAAAGGGAAAGAATGGATCAAATCATAACTCGTAAATAGTGAATTATATTTGCATTTATAGATCTGAAATTACAAAAATGGGGTAAAGAAGCACCTACAAAATAGGTCCATTAATCGCTAGATATGAAACCCACTCAACCTAATTCCTAAGTAAAGTTTATATAATTACACTGCCTCAATTCCAAACAAGGACTCTTGTAAATTAATTATTTACCGACCCAGCAAAATTATTAATGACATTTTTTACATTGTTTGGGATTGACTGGGATGATAATCATTCAGAAGGGTCGGAAACTGGCAAAGCGCTTAGGCCAACTAATGCACCCTATTGCTCTAACTCCTGTTTTATTTTTACCAGCATTTGAGGAGAGAAAATGGAATGGCAAAATATAATTACTTTAAGGTTTTAAAGAAATAATTATTTCAAGGTGAATAAATTGCATCCTTTGATTTATTTACAACAAAAGTAATCTAAGCAACATGCTGTAATAAGGGATATAACTGAATTTTGGAGCGTCCCATACTGTATGTATGGTTGGTTGGTTGGTATTGGAGTAAAATGAACAGTGACCGTCATTTTTTTTTTGTGAGTCTGCTGAACGCACGCACCACCAAAGACGAGAAATCTCGTCTTGAACGTCTACAATCTACATTATAAGCTTTATTTTGGTGTATTTTGTTTAGAGATATCTTTAGTTTTAATTTTTGTTTAAATTTTTGGTGAGACCTTGTTTGTAGTTGAGTAAAAACTTGCAAAATTGTTGCCGGTGGCTTGTTACCTTCTTAAAAAGTGTTCGCGGTGAATGTGTTAAATATGTAGTTTGAAGTGAAAATATTTTGTTGTGAAACTGAACTGAGAATTTCATTGAATAAACTGAAGAATTTAGCTTTTAAGTTGAACGATAATTATTTCTCGGAGTAACTTGCACAAAGAATAAGGCTTCACCAGTTAGGAAGAAGTTTAAAACACGAAGATACGGTAAGGAATTAAAGATTAACCGGATTTCTGCAAACAGGTCAGGTTGTAATTAGTATTAATTCGATATTCGGTGTGAATTATCCTTTTAATTACTGTGATTTTTAATTAAATACTGGGTAGCTGTTATTATTTTTTGTTCGCATTTGTGTAATGTTCTTTGTATCATTTTAAGATTACTACCAAAGATAAGTGTTTTAATTTGGGATGTTTATGAGTAAACTATTTTTATATTGAACGCCCAGTTGGGAGCCGAAACTAGTGATAAACCAACTCATTGAAGGCTCCAACGTTTGCGGGGGCTTTACTCCTGAATCTCCCACCCAGTTATTTTGTACAGAAATTTAGCCGTGCCATTAACAGGGATTGGGTGGAATTTCGATAATTTTTGGTCTCTGCATATTTATATTCATACTTGTGAACGTGTATATATATATGTTCATCCACTATAATATCTAACCTTATTTAATAGTTTAGTTGTTTCTGGCCGGGACGGCTTCTAGTTTGAAAAAGTAATTCGATATTGTGTACGGTGCATAGACGCTTACATAGTTTCCTGGCTCGGTAACAAATTTCAAAATATCTTAAATGGAAAAAAGGGTGAGAGAACTCCTTGACGTAAGAGATTGAATTAGAATATCATTAAGTAATAATCTGAAAGCGAAATTATTTCTTAGTGGTACTAACATGCATAAAGTTACTTTAACAGTATATAGTTAATAATATGGTAAATTTATTATATGGAATCGAACCTCGGCTCTTATCATTCATATACTCCTCGGTTATAACTCTCAATCAAAAGCCAGAATAAAAACAAAACATTATTAGTATATAAAAATTATTAGTTTATATTAAACAACGTTAAAGAGATCATTTAATAAAGGTATTAAACGATAGCTAATATTAAGTTCCGGGGACACTAGATTTCGGTAATTTGATCACCTGAAGATCAGGGCCCCCAGCCTTCTTTAGTTAGCTTCATAAAGCTAACTAAAATATCACGCCCTAACCTAACCAATCGTCAAGGGCGTACAGTTGACCTAAAGATTGGTTCGGTTAGGTCGTGATATTTTCGTTAATTACCCTTATAAGGCTAACTAGAGAAGGCTGGGGACCCTGATCTTCAGGTGATCCAGGTGGTTCTCTGTTTATAGTTCGGGACAATTAGGGTGACTCGTACATCTGGATTAAGTTAAATTAGTTTAGGTGGTCGTTCTAAGTTGATTAGTTATTCCTACAAGACTAACTTCCGGCCAGTCAGGATCCTTGTAACGAATTTCGACTTTGTCAAAAAATTAATTGGTCTTCGAAACTTTATATTTACTTAAACGATAAGTACTCCAATAGTGACATCCATCAATTCAGATTTAAATCATTAATTTCCAGCGTATTTATTTCCTCACATAAATAAAGTTTTGCGACCGTGGGGGTCATTGTATTACACCAAACAATACTAATCGTATACAAATTATAAAATGGTTTGCAAACACTAATAAAAAAATTGAAAACTAATTAAATATTTGTTGGAAAATACACTTTATTACAAAATATTACTGGACAGGAGTACAGTAATTTAGTTTATACAAGAGATATTTGCTTCTATACTCCATTACTTATAACTAACCTCGTTTTTTTCTCTGTTTATGAGCGTCTTTTCCCTTATTATTTAGGTGGTTAGTAATTCATAATAATTTGCTCAGAGAATTTATGTAGCTCTAAATTATGCTCGCGTTCCTCCGGATGGATTTAGTAGTTCTTCATTCATTATAAATTTATTTGAAAGTGTTAATATTTTACACTGAAGAGGGCCTTTAGTCTTGTCAAACATGTCAGATAATCAATGTTTATAATGTGATATATAAATTTAAGTCTTTTCAGTTATTATAATTTATATACGTTGTAATTTTCTTAAAAAGCTTCTTACGAAATGAAATTTACTTTAATTACACGATGTATACATATATATACACGATGTATACATATATATACACGATGTACACACACATATATATACACGATGTATATTTTTAATTGTGATTTACCATAACTTTTCAAACTGTTGTTAGCCTTGTAAAACTTTTAAATAATTGTAACAAAAAGGTATATCATCATTTAAAAACTTATAGAATTTACTTCAACTTTTACTAATTAAAATTACAAACTTTATTCACGTTAAACCTCGCAGGAAAGCACTTCATTTTCTTTTGAGACTTTGATTCCTCTGCGCATGCGCACCGAATTTTTAATCAGTGAATGCCCCAATATGAATTATTTACTTAAAGTAACAGCGTACAAAAAGTTTTTCCATGGTTTTTCCATAGTTTTTTATTTAATAATAAAAGTCTATAAATGATAGATTCATTGAATCAATATATTTAGAATCGTGTTGCTTTCCCCGTTGCGTTATGTAAAGGTGTGACAGATAGATAGATAGATAGATAGAATAACCTTTATTAATAATAATAAAATAAAAAAAATTTCAATTTACAATGACATGAATAATTGTGAAGCTCGACTATTTATTTTATTTGTCCCTTAAGCTTTAGGCTTTACTGGGCTCTTATTAAAAATAAGCAGCTAGTTGTTATAAATTAATAATAATAAATAAATTAAGTAAATAGTATTAATAGTTAAAACATGTATTACAATATTAATGGACAATATTAGTGGACATTAATCCTAGATTTTTGTTAGTATGCCATTATTAATCGGGATTTCAACTTGGTTTTAAACAAATTTACATTCACAATATTTTTTATATTAGCATGCAAGTCATTCCATAGTTTCAATCCAATGAAAATGAGTAGTTTTTGAGATGAAGACAATCTAAATTGAGGTATAACAAGCTTTGATCTATTTCTGGTCTGATACGAGTGGATTTCTTGATGAGTTACAAAATATCTATTTACCCATTGCAAATTAATGATTTTGTTCTTACACTCGTAAATAAAATGTGCCAGTTTGGTTATATCGTTGAGCTTTAGTAGGTTTAGCTCTTTAAATAATGCACTAGTGATATCAAGGAAATCAGCATCAGATAATAACCTTATTGCTCGTTTTTGAATGACACGGATACCATTTAATGCGTTGTTAGCGAGTTTCCCCAAACAAGGGTGCAGTATGTTATATAAGGAAGAACAAGAGTATGATAGTCAATAAAACTTGTTCTCCTTAGCTATATTTACATTTCTCATAAGATTTAAAATAGCAATTTCCGTTGTTTTATTATTACGGAAGCCATATTGATTTGGAGATAATAAATTGTAGGATTCTAAACATCGCTGCATTCTACTTTTTATAATTTTTTCAAAAACTTTGCTGAACACAGATAATGAACACACCGGCCTGTAATTTATTGCTAGTGTAGGATCACCCCTTTTAAAAAGGGGTTATACAACCAGTTTTTAGCATTGATGGGAATATTCCTTTGGAAATACTTTGATAATTTTAGCCAAAGTTACAGATATCTTATCTTTAACAAGTTTCAATATAGGTACAGGAATGTTATGAATGTTATTTTTTGTATTTTTTAATTTACCAATAATATTCTAGACCTCGGTAGAGGTAGCAGGAACAAAAGAAAATGAATTTAGTGGGCTGGGTGGCATATATTCTAGAGGTGGGTGATCATTATTTATTAATTGTGCGCGAAGCTTATCCGCTATTGAAGTAAAGTGTGCATTTAAAGAGTCTGCAATAGCAGTATCATCAGTAATTTCTTTATCAACATTTAATTTCTCTAGTGAATTTTTCTTAATTTGTTTCCCGAGAAGATTGTTTATGGTTGTCCAAGTGTTTTTCATGTCTCCTTTATGTTTGGAAAATTGATTGTTATAATAGTTATATTTTGCAATTTTGATTATTTTAGTTAATTTGTTTCTGTATTGAGTATATTGTATTTTAGGAATTTTGCTCTGTAATTGCAATTTGAATAATTTATCTCTTCTTTATTGAAGTGATAATTCCTGGAGTGATCCATGGATTTGCGACACTTTTGGGCGGAACTGTTTTCCCCTTAAAGGAAAGCAAATATTGAAAATATGGAATAAGGTGTCATAGAAGAATTGAAACATATGATATGGGTCATTTAAAGGTTCGTCACAGTCAAGTCGAGTATTTTCTACAGCCCCAATAAATTTTATTTTAACCTCTGAGAATATTCTGTAATCAATAATTGTTTTGTCCGCAACCTGAACAATGTTATTGAATATAGCGTAAGTAGGAAAATGATCATTGATGTTAGTGGTTATAATTCCAGACTTTACGAGGGCATTGCAATTTACAAATATATTATCAATCGTAGATTCTGTTATTCGATTGCCATAGCTGCAGACTCGAGTGGGTTTGGTAATAGAATGACTAAGATAGAAAGAATTCATTAAGTTTAAAAATTTATGAGATTGCTTCAGATTGCAAATTGATGTTGGTCTCCCGCAACTATGACATTCGATTTATGAAAGTTGCATAACATTCGTTCTGGCATTCCATTGATGAGCTTTGCCCTTTATTTTTGAGGACAATCAATTTCTACCTACGGTTTTTACTGCATTTGAAAATTGAAAACTTATTTTATAACATTTAAAGAGGGAAATAGTTGAGAACAAAACAAAAGTCAAAAGATTTTTGGTCGTAATTATTCTTATCTGGAAAGTTTATAAACAAAACAAAAAAATAGTATATGGGGTTTCTTCCGGGGTGACGTGACCCCCTGATAGCCAGTGTGGCATCCGTGGTAATCCTTCCATTTAACCATCCGTGGGTGGGTTTTAACGATATAATTATTCAATGCACCGATGGTGTCGCGGTTAGAGAGATACTTTTGAAATAAATTTTACTTCCTGCAGCTAAGTGACTATTTTTAACTTTATATTATTTCTCACTTTATATTTATGAGCGTGTCTCTGTCAAGAGTTTTAAACGACGGTGATGACTTTCGTTGTTATTATAAAACGCAGCAAAGTTTTTAAAATTTAATCTTAAGTTTCACATATTAAATTAGATTTCTTACGTTATATAATTAATAAAGGAGAATAGGTCTTGATCGGAATTCAAATAGATCTAGGGAAATAGGAAATGTGGCCCAGCGCGGGACAAGAATAAGCATAGAGCCCGAAGAAGGAAAGTACCTTCCACGAAGGCTCTATTGCAGAAATGAATTGAATTTACTGTCTCAAGTTTATCTTAAAAGTTGCTCATTTTCCACTGGCACGAGTGGAAATATAAAATTGATAAGGGAGGGGAACTAAGATTTTCTGATGGACTGTGTAAGATTCTTTCTATGACAAACTGTTCTCCACTGCCTCACTTACAGTCGATTTCCCCTGCGCGCTGTTTTTCCGCATCCAGAATTCAATTTTCATCTCTCATTGGTAAGACTATCTTCATTATTTTTGTTTCCTTTGATCCTGGAACTTAGAAACAATTTTAAAATACCTTAAGAGTTTTACAAATTCCTAACTGTTTTATATTGTTTGGCTATCTTATGTTACCTACTTAGCAATACTTTTATTAAATGATTTTGATACTTATTTAAAGTATCATTTGGAACTAAGTTGATTTGCGAATACATGATTTGTTGAAATGGAGGTGTGACATCACGTGACGTATTTTCCATTACCCCATTCGTTGAACCAAACAACGTTACATATTCCAGTACAAACACGTTGAAACCTGTTCGGATGTTTCCACACAAACAATAGCTATTCTTTTTTCTGGGATTTACCTGAGGCCTACTTGGAATTTATATCCTAACTTACATTTTTCATTTATATCAAAATTTTACTATAGTTTATATTAATAAATTCCAAATTTTACGATCCCAAAAAAGGTTAAACACAGAATTTTTGTTCTTCCACAAAAAAAAAAAAAAAAAAAAAATATATATATATATATAAGAACGCTGTTTCTTCACTCATGCGAAGAGATCTGCTCTTTTTTTCAGAGTTCATTTCTCGAGAAATGATGTAATGTAATATACGTTGATAAACTAATTTCAGTCGTTCAAAGAGCGGATCTGCTTTCAAAATTAATGAAGACAATGCACAAAGTTTAATCATAGTTCGTTTTACTTTACACCTTTGATACATTTTGATATTTTTCTATGCTCGTAAAATGTTGAGTTTATGTTAGAAGGATTAAATACTTAACAAAATATAATAACTACTTTAATTATCCTATTAAATAATATAATTAAAAACTAGTTTACTCCTACAGTTTTCTTACTGATAATTGAAAAAATCGGGGTTGTATTATCCATGCATATTTAGCCACCCCACACCCGTTCCTGCCCCAAATTTACATAATTGGGGAATCTTTTTTCTACTTTGTAGAAACTCTGAGAGTAATAACGAAACAATATTATTTAATAATGTCAGAATTTTAATTCCTTTAAAATAGATGAAACGTAATTTTTTAAATATTGCCTGCCGAGGTGTCTCCATAAACATCTGTTTACCAAGAAATTAAACTCAGAATTTTAATGAATTCTGCCAAAATATTATACTAAAGAGTGAAGTAGCGCCTATGACTTGTGGCTACGAGTACTTACGAGTAACTTTGGACGAAGGCCCAGAGTTTGACTCGTATAATTATACTTTAGAAAATGGGCAAGTGTTTGAGAATACATTATCGTCTGTCTCTGTCTATCAAGGGCAAATGAGATGAGTTTCACATTTAACACAGGACACTATTCTGCCCATACGCTCATTTCAGGATGTTAGCCACTCGCAGCAGCATTGCCAAGTAAATAGGAGGTAAATGTACTGACGAGGCTTTCCTACGTAGTTTATCACCACTAAAAGCACCATGCTTTATTTCGTAGTTTATACTGTTTCCGTCACTTTGTTATTGTAGGCACTCCGCTATTATTTTTGCCGGTGCATGATTTTTCAAGAGCAAGATGCACCATTAGCTTTATATACATGGTGTCCCAGAATTAACTATCTATTTCAATGAAATCGGACAAATTTAATAAAAACTGACATAATTTTGTGTTTATTACTAAATTATGATACAAAAACAAATAGATTTATAAATCATAAGTCAAAACTTTATTTACTTGAATGTGATAAGCCTTTTTCATCAGTGTCGAACGCAAGATTCTATGAACTGTTGTCTTGGATATGTTGTCTTCGACCGGCCTCCCTAACCGAAGTTGTTGGTTCATCCTCAAACAATTGTCGTACCTGTTCGGTACTGTTACGTGCTGTCCTTGGGCGTCCTCTTCCCACCTCGTCGTGTACGGATCCAGTTCTTTTAAATTTGTTCACAAGTTCACGAATCGCTTTGTCTGTAGGACAGGTTCTGTGGAATCTTCTTGTAAATTTTTCTCTGATTTCATTACATTGCATTCCTTTGATACGGGATGTTACAACAAAGATGCGTTCTTGTGTATTCATTATTAATGGGGTTCTGAAAGAGAATGAAAATAAAACTATGAAAAAATTATGAAAATAAAATTATGAAAAAAATTTAGAAATGTATACATTTTTAACACATTAAACATGATAAACATAAATAAAAGTGTGTTTTTAAAAAATTTGTCCGATTTCATTGAAATAGATAGTTAATTCTGGGACACCCTGTATATGCGTTTCCTTCCCAAGACAACACAAATGTATCCGTTCCAATTATAAGTACATTCATCTTGTGTAAGGCTTGCACTAGTCAACTTGGACCAAGCACTCAAAATCTCTGCCAATTTGAACCCTTCTTTTTAGTCATAATTATTTCTGTGTTACTGCTAATTAACTTTTTATACAAACATTTCTAACAATCTAATTACGAGAAAAATTATTATCTAACCAGCTTAACCAAATTCAAGAAACTGAGGTCGGTGGTTTGATTCCCAATGATGCTGGTATTAATAATAATAATTGAGGAATTAGAGCAAAGGGTCGCATTACCTGGCTTGAGCTATGTTCCAGTTTCTGGCTCTCCTGAAGTATATATATATATATATATATATATATAGATATATGAATTTCACAATTAAACGCGTGAAATAAATAAATGATGCACACCCACAAGGAAAAGGGGAAACTATTAAAAGGCCTTTCGTGTATTTAAGTTATTCCCTGAAGAGGTGTGCTGTTGAATACACGAAAGGCCTTGGAATCGTTTCCTCTTTTCCTTGGGGAGATGTGCATTATTTATATATATTATATATATATATATATATATATATATATATACTGGGTGATCCAGATAAATGGGACCCATAAAAAAAAAGCCAAATATTCTTAATATTTAATTCCTTTCATAAAAACTATATATCATTCGAAAGAGTAGAGTTACAAGTTTATTATGAAATATTTATTTTTTTAAAATGACTCCTTTCAAATGTGCTCCATTAGTTGCCAAGCATTCCAGTGTTCTCGCTTGTAAGTTCTGCATCACTTTTGCAAGAGTGTGCGGTGGTATGGCCTGTATCTCATTTGTGATGGCGGCCTTCAATTCTTGCAAGGTCGTTGGGTTATTTCTGTAGACCCTACTCTTTAAATATCCCCAGAGATAATAATCTAAGGGAGAAAAATCCGGAGACCTTGCGGGCCATTCAACGTCTCCAAATCTTGAGATTAACTCGCCTGGAAACGTTTGACGCAAAACTGCCATGCAGTTCCTCGTGGTATGGCAGGTAGCTCCGTCTTGTTGGAACCAGTGGTTTTCTAGACAAAGATCTCTTAATTTAGGAATAAGGAAATCGGTCAACATTTTTTCGTAGCGATCACCATTTACAGTGACCGTGTTTCCGGTGGAATCCTTGAAAAAGTACGGCCCTATGATCTGAGATGCAGTAAGACCACACCAAACAGTTACACGCTGACTATGCA
>JAJOZX010009269.1:70000-151953 GCA_023014485.1 Bathynomus jamesi
GAAATACTGTGATAATTTTAGCCAAAGTTACAGATATCTTATCTTTAACAAGTTTCAATATAGGTACAGGAATGTTATGAATGTTATTTTTTGTATTTTTTAATTTACCAATAATATTCTGGACCTCAGTAGAGGTAGCTTTGTTTTGCATGTTGTTGCATAAGTTAATTATGTTTCTCATTAAATCTCAACATGTCCGCCGTTAGTTACGCGTAGCACAGCCAAGCGAAATTCGAGTTCACGCCATACGTTCGCTAGCACATCTCTCGTGATACTCTTGATGGCATCGCAAATCCTTGCACGAAGAGTGTCAATGTCAGCAACGGGAATATGGTACACACAATCCTTTACATATCCCACAAGAATTAATCCAGGGGTATGATATCGAGAGATTGTGGAGGACATGGCACCTGCCCGTCGCGCCCAATCCATCTTCCTGGGAAAGTGGTGATCAAGAACTCGCGCACTAACAAACCCCAGTGTAGAGGCGCACCTTATTGCTGTAAAATGACAGATGGTGAAGGTCTTCCAACTGGAAGGGGCGAGGCCACAAAGCACTCGAGCATGTTCAGGTTCACTTGTTCCGTGACATTCTTTTCAGCTAACAAGAATGGACCCATCACCCTATCATGACAACAATGACAAGAAAAAATAAATAAATAAATTTTATGCAACAAGTTGCAAGAAAAAGCATTAAAATTTCTTCTTTGGATTTCAAGTAATTAGAAAAGTTTATAATTGGGAAAGGACTTCGTGTGCACCCTGTAACCTTGGTTTAACCTTGGTTTGACCTTGGTTTTGCTTCCGGTCGAATTGCTCATTCTGACGAAGGTCAAGTTTCTCACTCCACCTTAGACCTACAGTTTAACGTGGAATCCGAACCACGCCCCACCAGCAGCACCCCAGCATCTTAACCACTAGGCTACCCAGGGTACCCATTTATCTACCAACCAATTTCTTTGTGTCAGCGAGTCTCGATCCCTGGGCCGATGGATTCGTAGTCAGCGACGCTAACCACTACACCACCGAGGCACATATATATATATACACAGTTACACGGCATGGAACTCTTCTTGTTCCATGCACGGTCTCTGTGTAACAAAAGCTTCTCTGGGATCATTCCGAGTTATAGATATATATACACAGTATATATACACACACACACACACGAGTGTTACAAGTAAAAGGAGGACCTCAAGAGGCCTTGCGCCCCATACCGAGGTGGTAGCAATGGCAACGGGTGTCACGGAAAAATTCATACACACTCGAATAGTGTGCAAGATTCGGTCTAACCTTTTCTTGAACTGATCCACAGAAGAACTGTTCACAACTTCTGAAGGTAGCCTGTTCCACGTGTCACAGATCTTATAGGTAAAGTAATTCACACACACACACACACACACACACACACACTCTCTAGTGCTAAACAGTTTCAAATCCAACTTCCACCCATTGTCGCGAGTTGGGTTATCATTTAAACTAAACATGCTTCTAAAATCAACATCGTTGAACCCGCGTAACAGCTTGAAAACCTCGATGAGTTGACCGCGCAGCCTCCGAGTTTCCAGCGAAAACAAATTCAGGGCACGTAAGCGTCGATTGTAGCCCATATGCCTAACAGAGGGGATTAACTTTGTGGCCCTCGCCTGGACTCGTTCCACCCTGTCAATATCCTTCCTGAGGGTGGGCGACCAGAACTGTACAGCATACTCCAGGTGCGGCCGAACTTGGGGATTGTACAAAGAGAGCACAATCTCCTTGTTTCGAAATTGCCTCCTGATATATAACCCAACAGCTTCTGGGCTTTCTTTTCCACCTCCACTTAAGGTCGCTGCTAATTAGCACACTCGAGTCCTTCTCCAAATCAGTGGCCTCGATATTACTCCCCAACATGTAGTAGTCCGACTTGGGATTGGCGAAGCCAATGTGCATGACCCTGCATTTACCCAAGTTAAACGGCATTTGCCATTTTACGGACCACTCTCCTATCCTACGTAGGTCCGCACGCAGTTGCTCGATGAGAGAGAGAGAGAGAGAGAATTTGGGGAGAGAGCGAGATTAGGGGGGGGGAGAGATTTAGGAGAGAGGGACTAAAAAATTTAAAGTCGTCCGGGGGACGCGCGAGTAAAGTGACATTAAGTATATAAAGTTGATATGTCAAAATAATAAATCTCAAAATATTATCATCACTGAAGTAGTGTACAAAATGGCTGTAACACCAAAATTTATATACAGTATATATTACACTGGTATGCATATGAAATTTTTTTGTCTGCTGTGAGGGTTTTTTCAACTCATATTATATAATTCGACCATGCTGAATTCGAAAATGACATTGGTTTTCCTCAATCAGGTCAGGTTTTTTCTCTATTGGCCATTTATTATAAGTCCAATTTTATCCCCAAATTTATTCATTTTTTTAGCTTAAACACTGTAGATACGAGTAATATTATAAGAACACTCGTGAAAAATGAAAACATTGTGTGAATAAATACTTTTATTCATACAATGAATATGGAAAAAAGTTTGAGGAAGGAATGAAGTGTTTTTGGCTTTCCGTCTGTGTTTTTCTTCGGGCACGTCTCGCTTCAAACACCAGCAATAGTCCGCCAGCATATTAATATCCCAGTTTCCCTGGTACCTCTCTCCCATTATTTTGATATCTTGGTGAAATCGTTCACCCTGTTCCTCACTATAATCCCCACAATTTTCAGGAAAATAGTCCAAGTGGGACCACAAAAAGTGCATTTTTATGGACATGCGCGACCCATGAGCTTTGAAAGCTTCCATCAAGTTTTCGACAACGGACTCGTTTTCTGGACTTCTACGCTTGCCAAGAAAATCAGTGACAACTGATTTGAATGCCTGCCAGCGCATTCTTCTCAGTTGGAGTCATTGCGTTTTCGAACTGAGTATCCTTGATCAAAGTTCGAATTTGAGGACCATCAAAAACCCCAGCATTTAGTTTAGCATCAGATATATGAGGAAATTTACTCTCGAGATATCGGAATGCTGAACCCTCCTTATTCATTGATTTGATGAAATTTTTCATCAAGTCCAGCTTAATATGAAGTGGTGGGAGCAAAATCTTTGTTGGTGGTACAAGGGGCACTGAAACGACATTATGCGACCCAGGTTCAAAATTCTCTCTGGATGCCCATTCACGCTGTGCATAGTGCTTCTCATCCGCTCGGCTATCCCATTTGCAGAGGAAACATGGGTATTTCGTGTATCCCCCTTGCATTCCCAATACAAATGCCACAATCTGAAAAAAAATGAAAATATTTAAAGAATTTAGAGAATTTGTTCTATCAGATAAAAAGATCTATGCATTGGACTGTATCACTTCTGTGGGGAAGTTAAGTGTTCTTATACGCTCTCAAATAACCTTTGGAAAAACAACATAGTCAATAGCAATAGTTTACTTATGATATTAGTATTACCTTCAAATCTCCACAGATCCTTCAGTTATGTTGGTCGTATACGAGAGCATCCAGTAAAATTTTCATGTTATCGTAGCTCTCAGTAAGTTGTACGGAATGTGCTACAAGGACTGATGCAACCCTATTCCCAATGTTGAGAAGTACTGCTTTCAAACTTCGTTTAGACGAGTCTATAAATAGCCTCCATTCTGATGCGTTATATGGCAGGCCCAAGTATTCGATTAGCCCCTCAACATTGCAGCAGTACACTAAGGAAGAGGTATTTTCGTGCACTGCAAAAAACTGCCTTGCGGAATTCTTCCTCTCGTTTCCTATACCAGGAGAATGTTGTTCCCGGAGCCAGCAAGTTGTCCTCTCGAAGTCGTGAGCCCAAGATCTCGGCAGCTAATTTGGAAAGTCCTAAATCCCTGGTAAGATCATTAAGTTTGGCCTGGTTGAGAGGCCTCGGCTCATTTGAAGCGGTATTTTGAGGTGTATATACGACTGGGACTGGTCATTGGCATTAGTCATTGATTCATCATCAGAATCATCGAAGTCCAGGGTTTGAGGTGGGTCGGGTATTGGAATTCCAGGACCATGGGGTACAGGTCTCATAGCAGAAGGAATGTCAGGGTATACAACAATGTGTTTATTCTTCTTGTTAACTCCTGAAAATAGAAACACAGAAACATGGATATAAAACTTGCATATGAAATAGAAGAAGCATTCAGACAGTGGCGGCTCGTGAGGGAAGGCTGCGGTCTGTAAGATATGTAATAGGTCGATGGAGTCTGTATATTTTCTTTCTTTTTCATTCATATTGTCCCTTCGGGGACAATATGAATGAAAAAGAAAGAAAATATACAATCATTGTAAATGTAACTTGTATAACAATATGTATGTGTAAATGTATTTTGTATAACAATATGTATGTGTAAATGTATTTTCTATAACAATATGTATATGTAAATGTATGATTACCATTATGGTGAATATTATGCTATATATGGTGAATATTATATTATGGTGAATATTATGTCAAGTTTCATACGAGGATTTCAAAATATTTAAGAAAAATAAATTTATAAGCCCACCTTGGAGGTTTGTCATACAGAAATAGCAATCTGTCACGTGATCCTTTCCTTCTCTCCAAATCATGGGAATTCCAAAAGGCAAAGATTTCGCTCTGCCTTTGCTCCATCTTCTCAAATTTTCAATGCACGTCTTGCAGCACATATGAGGGGCGAAATTTTTGTCCTGGTCCCCTAGCTTAATTCCAAAGTATGCTCTATACATTGTCTTCACAAATTTAGTGATTTGGGACTGGTTATTTGGCATGGTAACCGCCCCACATATGTAGCAGAATCTATTGGGATCATTTTTACACGCTCTATTCATTATGAAATATTTTATCTATATGCCTGAAAAGTAAAAAAAGATGATATACAAGTGATGATAGATGTTACTGTTCCAATTCCGCTTTGACAAAATCACGAAAAATTCTATTTTACTTATGAGGCCATAGCCGGATAACCTGAGCTGATTAAGAAAAACGGATTGCAGATTCGAAATCAGCAGGAAAAAAACTATAAGAATCACTTACAAAACCCTTGACAGCAAAATTGATGTATACCAGTGTTATAGATGTTTATTTAATAATGAATTTTTTTCCTTGCTGTTATCAATATAACTACTGCTGTTTTAAGGGATTGTATAAATGCTGAATTACCTTTTAATTGTGGAACCGATTTCCTGAAGGGTTGAACCCCTTCCACGCACGCGCGCGCACACTTCCAACAAATAATAAAACATTTTGTTTCAACTTTTATCGTAACACGTGAAAATTACTTTGAAATTATTCATTTACTAGCGGAGCGACCCGGCGTTGCCGTTTGGATGTTGAACGCTATATATATATATGAAATTATTTCACGAAAGTAACACGTGAAAAATATTTATGATGAAAAGAACCACGAAGGAAAGGAAACACAGAATGGTGCTCAAACGCTTTCGTCTAATGACATCCTCAGGAACACTGAGGATGTCATTAGACGAAAGCGCTTGAGCACCATTCTGTTTTTCCTTTCCTTCGTGGTTCTTTTCATATATATACAGTGAATGCCCGATTAGATTAATTGAATGCCCGGCTAAGTTAATTGTACGCCCTTGAAGATTGGTTAGGTTAAGTCGTGATATTTTCGTTAGCTTTAACGAAAATATCACGACTTAACCTAACCAATCGTCAAGGGCGTTCAATTAACCTAGCCGGGCGTTCAGTTTACCTAACCGTGTGTGTGTGTGTGTGTGTGTGTGTATATATATATATGTATATAGCGTTCAATATCCACCTCGGCAACGCCGGGTCGCTCCCCTAGTTTTAATTATGTGAAGCTCAAGATTTTCACGAATGTTCTTTTTTGTAGTTTAATCGCGGTGCTGGGGTCTTCGGGCCCAGTAATTTTAATTATTTAATTTATTAACACCCAGGTGCACAACGAGGGCAACATTCGGAAATACAACCCAAATTACACTAGAGAAATAGCCCACCTCATAAGGCAACGTAACAACCTCAAACATAGCACAAACACCACACACAGAAACCGTAAAACAGCAGATACAACAGCTCAACACAGAAATAAACAACAAAATTAACTCGAAGAAAAACAAACAAACACAAACATTTAGGGAATTCATAACAACACTAAACCACTCCACAGATACATCTAGGCAATACAAGATTATAAACAGCATTACCCACTCTAACACCGGCATTCACACCTCACACGCGGCTATCTGTCGCAGCCAAAATAATCTCCCAACATATACACAACAAGCTAACATTCTAGTTAACCACTACGCAAAGATAAACCACTTAAACAGAGACAACAACCAGAAACACGCAGACAGACAAACAGCCAGGCACAATAAAACCTACAGACTCGACACGACCATTATACCCTTCAATACAGACCAGACCACCACCATCATCAAAAACATTAAGAATTCGAAGGCTGCTGGACCAGACAATATATCTAACATACACCTTAAACACTTGGGCCCACAGGGAATACTACCTCACAAATATCAGCACATTCATACCAACACTGTATTATTCCTGGCATATAGAAACAAGGTAAAATTATTACACTACTCAAACCAAGCAAAAATCCAACCGAACCAGTTTCCTATAGACCCATTAACTTTACTACGCACACCTTCCAAAGTAACAGAAAGATTAATCTTACAAAATCACTAACCTACACACCACTATCGCTTATTCAACATGGATTCAGACCTCACCACTCAACCACGACATTATTCACTAACGTCACGCAGCACATCATGGATGACATCAACTCCAGACGACCAGTTCAACGTACACTATTAGCAACAATAGACATTAGTAAAGCATTTGATGTTATCCCACGCTTCCCTCTCGTAAACAAAATACTCAACACAAACGTACAATAACACTAAAAGATGGCTGAGCAACTATCTTTCAGGAAGATACTCACATGTCACATTTAATGGCAAGTCATCCAAAAACAAGCTTTTTCCGAACGGGGTCCCTCAAGACTCTGTTCTCTCACCAACACTCTTCAACTTATACATGCATGACATTCCAACACCCATAGATATACAAGCTTACCTTAATACCTTATCATATGCAGATGACATCACTCTAACATCCACCCACAACAACATCGACACCGCTACAAATAACCTACAAACATACATACAAACAGTCCAAGACTGGCTCACACACACAATAAACTCAAAGTAGCGCCCACAAAATCAACCATCACCTTGCTTACAAGCAATACAAAAGAACACCAGATAACTCTACAGCTTAACTAAACAACACCAATATTCCACACACTCACATGACCAAAATACTTGGTCACATTCAACACATCATTATCTTTTGCAAACCACGTTCAGGACATTAAAAACAAATGTACGTCAAGAATTAACACGCTTAGGGTACTAACAGGCTCAAACTTTGGACACCAGCAGGAAACAACAACACTTGTATACAAACAATATATTCGCTCAGTTATGGACTATGCTCGCCCATGCTGGGCACTCATTATCTCAAACACACACACAAACACCTTACAGACAATACAAAACAACGCACTTCATATCATTACAGGATGCACTCAACATTAGAACACCTGCACACACAAACAAAAATACTGAAAGTTAGGGAACATTTAGACATGAGGGGAACACAATTCATGGCAGCAGCACCAACTAACCCACAAACACCTTTAAATGGGAGACCCAAAATGGGTGCACACACATTTCTACATTATTGTACAGTCTTTACAGCCACACCTACACTTTTCTTCCTAAGTATATATATTGTAATGTATATGGTTGTAAATTGTGACTTGGTCCGCAAGTGATATGGACCGTGACTTATATTTGGTTGGCAAGGTACTGGTATTGATGGATACCATAATGAAATTGACTGGATTCTTTGGATCTAATATATTTGCATGTCGGTTATAAATAGATATAGAGTGTAACATATTTGTGGATAGTAGTCTATTATGACTTGATCCTCTGGATCCAGAGATTTTATCTTTAGTTTTAGATTGATAATTAATTAGTTTTAAACTGATATAATTATTTAGTTTTGTAAAAATTAGTCGTTGCCAATGTACAGGCAGTTTTTACATAGTGGAGCCGCCTCGATGGGCCGAAGTGGCCCCTAGTGTGCCCACTATAAAAATTTCTTATGTTCTTGTTGTTCGGAATCCACGTAAAATTGTAGGTCCCCTCCCCCACCACGGAGGACATGCACAATACACAATTACGAACACAGTTAGGTAGACCAGCCATGAGTGGATCCTAGGGTCTTTGTTGGTCTGAAACATTATAACATAACACCCTTGCCACTACATGTACGATCATGCACTGACACCTCGCACCATTAAGGTAACACCAGAGACACATTATAACCAAATACTCCATTCCATACCACGCCCCACAGACATCACGCAGTACAGAAAACACACACACACACACACACACCTAACCCACAAAGCACTGACACGACACGGTCCGAATGCGGTCCTAGGTGCGAAGCTGCCACCCATTAACAGGTCAGAGATCAGCCTCAGCAGCTCGGATCGAGTTAACTTAGCACGATTCCGATGTGAACATCACCCCAACTTACGGACATATAAACACAGACTAGTCAACTCCACAGACGACACCTGCCACATGTGCCAGAACACACCACAAACAATTGAACACATTATGACAGACTGTACCGCTCTAGCACAACAACTAACATAACATAACACAACATCACTAGTGCGCTGAACCTCTGGTCCACTCTGGAGAGGGCGATCGGTTACCTGCGTGGGGTGGGCTGATCGGCTAAACAACAACAACCTGGGGACCTAATCTGTGTGTGTGTGTGTGTAGTTTCATGTTTGTAACTGCTTCCATTTTGGAGTTATGTGGAACACACACACACACACACACACACACACACACACGTACGTACGTACGTCCTTTTATTATTATTATTATTATTATTATTATTATTATTATTATTATTATAGATAGATTGATACAAGCCGCGCCTTCGGCTCTCTACCCTACAGGTAGGGCTTATGATCACTTCGTGATATTTAATGCCACTCGATATTTAATGCCACTCATCTTGATAGATCCGCCTGAGTGAGACACACTAGCTCCACCCACTTTACGCGAGACAGCCAATCATAACAGGCGACTGAACGAATGAGAGATTTTGTTACTCCGCTCAAAACCGCGCAAAGTTTTTTTTATTTATAGATAATAGACTTCATGACTTCATAACATTAACAACTGCTATAATCGTTGGGACAGAAGTACGGATCCTTGGGTATGTTTTTTGACCATCTACCGAGTAGGCAGACAGCGCCCATACCTCAGCACATAAGTTTCCCTGAGCGAACTGAAGGCACCTAAGTCGGGGTTTGATTTCCTATGATACTGGTATTAATTATAATAATGCAAGAGTTACTACAATGGATAGCATTAGCCTGCCTAAACTCTGTGCCAGTTTCTGGTATTTCTCAATTATAATTATTACGAGAAAGGGGAGGAATAAAGCTGTTAAAAACAACAGTATTTATAGGCCGTCATTAATGATTCAAAACTGAATAGAATGTATACTTTTACTTATTTCTGTCTAATGCCTAAAACGTTTAACCCTTTACCGTACAGAGGTCTTTTCCTAGACTAAATAAAATCGTCTGGCGTTAACCAGAACAAAATTAGTGATGTTAACACTGCGCTGAAGAGTTAATATTCGCGTCCTTCCTTTTTCCCAGGAATGTAAAACCCAAGGTACACCTTTTAATAAGTAACATAATTTCAATATTTAGCTGAACACTTTTCACTGTGCAATATTTATAACATACGTGGGCGTTTTTCTTAGGTCATGTATGCATTGCATTTTTTACTATGTACATATTTTAACGTCTGTACAGTCTTTCATTTGAGACACTGAAAAAGACCAGCTAAGGAGGACAATGACAGGAGATATATATATATATGGTGTCCCATAAGTCCGGCATCATAGGAGAAATTCATATTTTTCTATTTCTACAAACCATAATTTATGCTCGGGATGCCAGTTTCCCGTCCACCATTCTGTTCAGTGACGAGGCTGTTTTTATGGAAATGGTGAGGTAAATCGACAGAACACCCGCTACTGGTCTCAAAACAACCCTCACTGGTATACCTCTTCAAAGGAACAAGGTGCATCTCGGGTGATGGTATGGTGTGGCATTTGGAAGGATCGCATCATAGGCCCCCCCCCTTTTTCGATGAACATGTCACCGGAGGCACCTACCTACGTTATGCTCAAGGAAGAAGCATTTCCCAGTGTCTTGAACGAAGGAGGAAATTTCCCAACATGGTTCCAGCTCCTGCACATAACAGCACCCAAGTAAGGGAATACCTGTACCAACAATTCCCTGGTCATTGGATAGGACGTCGAGGGCCTGTGGAATGGCCAGCTAGAAGCCCGGATCTCACGCCACTAGACTTTTATCTCTGGGGCCACTTGAAAGCGCTGGTATACGCAGAGAAAATTGGGAGTGTTGAACATTTGCGGCAGCGGCAGCGCATTATTGGGGCATGTAACACCATTACTCCTGACATCATTCACCGTGTGCTTGCCGACTGGGTATCACGTCTGAATTTGTGTATTGAAAACAATGGTGGACATATTGAGCACGTTCTGTAAATAAAAGCTTTTGTTTTGCCTTTTTTTTTAATTATTTTTCCTATGATGCCGGACTTATGGGACACCCTATATATATATATATATATGAGAAATTTAATATAAAACATTTTTAATTTGATCTGATGGCGACAATTATATATATTCAGCCGGACGTGAATTAATGTATTAATATGACAAGCGTCATATGGAGACGCACTTTCTAACAAGTTTTTTTTTATATATTTTCGATACATTAATATTTTTAAAGCTAAATAAATCATTTTATCGTCGTAGTTTAATTAATCGGAAAATGAAACCATAAAATGCTTTGTGCCAGTCAATATTGGACTTCTTAATTATAACACTAGTGCCAATAGAGCGGAGATTGACATCGCGTGTGCAACCTCTGTACAAAAAAAAAAAAAAAAAAAGTTGTCATGGAAACGAACCTTTGCCATTTCCTCTAGCCTGAACTGACGTTAGCAGTTGAAGAGCTAAAGAGGTTTCTTAGAAGAAAGGCAATCTATATCCACGTTTAAAAATTATGAAATTTTCTTTTCGGGTAAAGGGAGATTAAGTTTCTTTACTTTTACAAAATTAAGATTAAAAGAGAGATAAAAGGTATATAAAGCGATCAAATATTTGATGAAAATCTTTACGTATCGGTAATAAAGCGACTTCCATCTTTAAAAGTAAGATGAAAGGTTTTTTAATGACGCTCACGCTTGAGGAAGACAGTCGTAACTTTTGTGAAACGTTAAGATTTTAGATGGGTTTTACTTCTCATACGAACTGTTTAAACATGCTGCTTAGCAGTATAATAAATATAATAATATTAACATTTACAGTCACAGAATATATTACATGTATGTCAGGAAGAACAAATGTCGCATTTAAATATGAATAAAAAACTGATTAAATAATAATATAGTTACATAAAATACAAAATATTACAAAAGGAAAATACAATTAATTACAAAAAAACTATAAAAATAGGTAATTAATAATCTATAATATAATTTATTATATAGTTTATTACAAGTGGTAGCTCGCTATCGCCCTCCGGGCAGGTAGCAGTATATGTCACAGCTAGCTGTATATTCTGATACGGTTTAAAATTGAATGGATGATTTTTTTTTTTTCACTTTCATGTATTTTTTTTTGTGTAGATTTAAAATTATATATGAGGCCCTCATAGGAAGAAGTGGCTAAGCGACAAAAGTAAAAAAACGTCATTACCCCTATTACCCCCACACACAAAAGTAAAAAACGCCATTACCCCCACCCCGACTCCCCAATTGCTTCACATCCGATTGAGTATCAAGATTTGTGAAGCTTAAGATTTTCATGGCTGCGTTCTTTTCTATAGTTTTATTGACCTTGTAATAGATATTAAATAGCTCGTGCTCGGCCGCGGAGTGACCTAGGACCGGGAAACTTGACAGAGCACATCAGCAGCTCATGGACTATCAGTTGGTGGCGGTTGCAGAATTTTCCGATGTGCCGTTTAGTCTGTGCACGGTTCCGAAGAAAGCGGACAGACACACACGGACACATTTTAGCTCAATAGTATATAGGATTGAGTACAGGTAGCAGAGGAGTGGCGAGCCGGCTGCCCTATTTCACCATTGAAACCCTATGATGCAGTGAACTTCGGCGTTAGATTCACCATAGTGGACAGGGTGGTGGATGCGCAGAGATGATGTTACGGCCATGTGGAGAGGATGGGGGAAGGACCGACTTCCGAGAAGGCTGATGTACGGAAGAATAGTGGGATCGAGGCCCCGAGGACGCTCAAAGACGACGTGGCTCAAGACGGTAGAAAGAGAGAATCCGGGTTTAATCTGGCGCCAGAGAACAGATCTGGCCAGAGACGGGGCGCAGTGGCGAGATTACCGACGGGGGAGACGCATCGCACGGGACCCAACCTGGAGATCTCCAGATGGGAACTAAGTCAAGTAAGTCAATACAATTGAGGCAGAGTCTGTCAAAGAAATTATTTAAAAAGCTGAAATCGGATATCGAAGGTTTTGGAAAGAAATTAAGGCAGCGAAAACTTAATATTTACTTCAACTTCACCAGGAACTTTTGTGAAGCTTAACAATTGATCTCCCCCCTAGTAATTGGGGGACCGAAGGCCACAGCACCGCAGGTAGGGCCCATTTTAGCTAGAAAAGAACGCAGCAATGTAAATCTTAAGCTTCACATCCAAATTCATTGTATCAAGATTTGTGAAGCTTAAGATTTTCATGGCTGCGTTCTTTTCTATAATTTTATTGACCAAATAATTGACTCGCCAGTAGCTAGGGGGCCGCAGGCACCCGAACTACTGAGACCGAAGGCCCAGCACCGCAGGTTTAGGTAAAGGAGCCCATAGGGCCCACTTTAGCTAGTAAATATTGTCAGAAGGTTTATTGGGCTAATTTCTGAATTATTATTAACCATATTTGGGATGTAATATAAATTAAGCATTAACCCTAAATATAAAATTACAGTATAATTTATTCTGATATACTGTATATACTTATACGTTATAATACTTTGAGGGTTTTACGACGGTTCAAGATCGACCCACGGTTCACCCTTCTGTAGCATCCCGCCTCATTTGCAGGATTTGGTGAAGGAGGGAATTTCTTTCCTATCTCCTCCTGGCCTCGTAGTCAGCCACGCATGGCTGGTCAGGGACTTTAGGCAGGAATCTGTCCAGCTGATTCTTGAAATTATTCAGGTCGTTGTGCTGGAGGTTCCTCGCTTCTTTTGGCACGGTATTAAAAAGCTTTGGGCCTCGTATTCCGAGGGTATTTTCCATCTTCGTTTTCATAGCCCCCCTGTCCCACCGCAGCTGGGACAGTGCAAAATCTGCTTCTTTTCTCATTCCAGTTTGTTTCTATTTCACTTCTAAGGTTAGAGACAAAACTCTAGAGTATTTTCCATGTCTGGACTCGTAGGGAAAATAGACATTGTTTTTAAAGTGAACCAAACGCATTTCTAATGTCAGTTTTACATATTTCAGGAAAGAAAATACCCTGATGGCTCACTATACCAATCACGAGAAGGTGAAACTGGTATTGCTACATGTTTCCAGAAAAAGCCAGAGGGAGGCATGTCAGTTATTTCACGAGCATGCCTCCCTCTGGCTTTTTCCGGAAACATGTAGCAATACCAGTTCCACCTTCCCTTGATTGGTATAGTGAGCCATCAGGATATTTTCTTTCCTGAAATAGGTAAAACTGACATTAGAAATGTTTTTCACTTTGAAAATGTTTATTTTCCCTATGAGTCCAGATTTCTGGGACACACTGTATATTATTGTGTACTGCTCGCGTCTTCTTTCCAGAGAGTAGAGTTTCAGGGACTGTAGTCGAGACCAGTAGTCTTCACCTTTTCGTTTCCTCTATCTTAGACGTAGAAGTTCTTTGTGTAGCTTCATTGTTCGCAATGTCTCGTTTCCTCTATGGACTTGAGTACTGAGCAATACTCAATTATCAGTAGGACAAGACTCTCATAATTTGAGCATGATATTTGCTTTCCTGCTGCGGAAGCTCCTCTCCTCCAAGATGATTCCGGTTATTTTTCTACCTGTTGTAATTTTGATCTTCTAGGGCTCTCTGAATTCTGCATCCGACATTATTACTCCAAGATCCCTGACTTGTGGATTTGGTGTTATATGTTTGGCTTGCAGAGTTTTGTACCCTTTATTCTGTAGTACCTTATGGCACCAATATATATGTTTCATACATACTCTTGTGTATATAAATATACAAGAGGAATGGTTAGTTTCATTGAATTAGAATTTACAGTTTTCAGGATTTTCCATAATCTCGATTCTATTTTGCAAATGGTAAAGTATTTAATATAAGACGCATAAAGCAAAGTAAGAGATTAAAAATATAGGATTTAGTAGTGGTCACACGAGTTATGACGTTATAGAAGTGTCCATGTAAATTTAGACGGTTTGTTTAATGCTAAAATAAGAGATTTCGCTGATGGAATATGTTTGAGTCTCGTGAAAGTGGAGTCGAAATTGCTCATAAATGTTGCTTGCCAGAGGTATAACGAAAATGGGGTGAATTTGATTTAGTAATTGGGCCAAGGCCATATAATAAATTAAATTATATAACTAACCAATTATTCAAATAAATGTACGAGACAAGCTTACTCGCAGATCGTTTAAATTCGCCTCTATTAAACTAATCCTGGGAGGGGACAGAAACGGATATTTTCTCTTCTTCCAGACTAACCCTACCTCTTTTACTCTTTACTGTCCGAGTATGTCTGACGTTTTCGTTTGCATGGGTAGTTACTCGCCGAACAAGTTACGCTTACAGTATTAATTCCTGCAACTTTTATTTTTCAATCAAACAGAAGCAAACAATTTGTAACTACAGTACAAAACATGCAAACCAACCTTTCCTATTTTCCAGTGTTGTTTAAATGGTTACCGGATTCATTTTGAGGTTGCTGTAGGTAAAAGTTTTTCTATTTTCTATGTGTATATTATGGTGTATCTTTTTCTTTCTTTTTCTTTTCTTTTTTTTCTTTTTCTTTCTCCAACTAATGTAGATTTAATGTATATAGACTTTCCCAGGAATTGAGTTCTTTGTAGCCATCGCTCTTCATTGTGCTCTGAATTTTCTTTGAATTTCTTAGTTTATTAATTTATATATATATATATATATATCAACGTAAAGAACGACGCTTGTATAGGAGAATATTCCGCGCAAGATGAGGAGGGAGAACGAAACAAATGAAAAAATGAGGTAACCACCCGGGAATCGAACCCGGGATCTTCCGATTGCCGGTCAGATATGAGAACCATTACACCATGGGCCTCACTCCATCAAATGCCGTAATTCTCCTACATACGCACATACCTCATTTTTTCATTTGTTTCGTTCTCCCTCCTCATCTTGCGCGGAATATTCTCCTATACAAGCGTCGTTCTTTACGTTAATTATACTGCGTGTTTGCAGTTAAAATGTGTGATATATATATATATAGGTACCTCAAGACTGAGCAGTATTCAAATTTTGGTGTTTTCAGTGTTTTCAGCAAAAGAATCATTACTTCCTTGTTCCTTCTCTTAAAAGGTTCTTAGTATCTGTCCCGTAATTGCTTGGTTTTATTTTTATCGCTCTTATTTTGTCTCAAATTTCGCATCATTGGTCATTGTAAACCATAAATCTTTTGCTTTCGTGCTTCTCTGAATTTCCTGTCTATATAGGGCATAATATTCTCTCTGCTTCAGTTACTCATTCCTTCCATATATCAAGAGCTGAAAATTTTCGGTGTCAAAATTCATGTCTTCTGAACATTTGTATATTATGTTTGTATCTGTGTGTAGGGTTTCTACCTCTTCTGCATTTTTAATTTTCTAGATGATTTTTTTTATTATCAGTAAAGGATGTTACTATACTGTTGTTGGTTACTTAATTATCTATGTCTGTTAGCATGATAATAAATAGGAGTAGTACTGAGCTGCGTACTTCCGATTCTAATGATATACCTTGGATTTTTACGACTTGCTCACGATCTCTGAATTATATAACTATTTTCCAACTTTCATACCCACATGTTCCATTTTACATTTCTCGAATGCTTTAGCAAAATCTTTGTATATTACATTATAGTTCTCAGTTTTCAAGTGAATCTATGCTGCTATTATAATGCTTTATTAGTAATGATATGCATAATCTTCCTGATCTGAAACCGTGCTAGTTCTCAGTTAATCTTTCTTGTACAGTATTCCCAAAAAACCATAAATTTTCTCTATTCTTTCAAATAGTCAGTGACAGTCGAGGTCCTCTTCTTCCCAATAGAGGAAGAAGAGAGCCAAAATCAAGGTCCAGGGTTTTCGAGATGCCTGGACACTGTGTTTAAAAGATTAGAGGTCGTAGACAGAAGGAAAGATAGTGAGGAAGATTGTTCCACAGTTGACAGATTGAGAGAATGGAAGATTGAAAATACCGATTAACCCTTGGGTTAGAGTGTTGGACAGAAAAGGAAGTAGAATGTGTCGAAAGTCTGGCACTGTGCTCTCCTTAAAGGAGGAGGCATGCAGTTAGAGAGTTCAGAAGAGCAATGTTCATTATATATTATAATAACGATAGTAAAGAGAGAGAGAGTAAAGCAACACTGCGGGGACGAAAAAGAGATTGACGACAGTCGGTAATTACTGACGCGAAGATAATTGGTAAGGTGGAGAATTGATGAGAAAAAAGTCTGATTCCACCCGGTCAAGTACGGCTGTGTGGGTTGAATCACCTTACGTATGAGAAGCGTACAAATAAGACTGCTGTACAGACAACAACTGAGTAGGGGTGAAGAAACTGCGGAGCAGGAACAGCAAATCTAACCTCTTAGAAGCTGTTTTAGAAAGAATATACTTGATCTTTCCAGAAAAGATCACGAGAAAAGGAAACGCCAAGAATGTTAAGAGAAGAGGAAGGATTGAGTTGTGTATTGTAGAAAGTAAGGAGATATGTCTTCTCGTAACAATCTTCCACAGAACTATGAAGGATCTGAATTTTTGAGGCATTGAAAAGCACAAGGTGTTTTTTCTGCCCCAGTCAGAGATAGTAGAAAGATTAGAGGTCAAGTTCATCATAACCGTCCCATGCGAAGCGTGGAGTGATTGTTTAGACGGACGTTTTGTGAACCATGTGGAAAAGTGAAGAGTGGAATCATCGGCATAGAAATGGATAGGATAGGAAGTGCAACTTAATAGATCATTGATAAATAAAAGGAAGAGAGTGGGTTACAGGACCGAACCCTGAGGAATACTACTATTAATAGCTTTAGGAGAAGAACAGTAGTCATCTACAACTACAGCTATAGATCGACCAGAAGGGAAACCAGAGACGAAGGCACAGATAGAAGGATAGAAACCGAATTAGGAGTTTCGAAATTAAGGATTTGTGCCAGACTCGATCAAAAGCTCTTCATATGTTTAGCGTAATAGCAAAAGTTTCATCGAAACCCCGAAAGGAGGATGACCAAGACTCTGAGATGTATGCAAAAAATCAACAGTAGAGTACCTTGCGGAACCCATATTAATGATCTGAAAGATGATTTTGAGAATTCAGCTCTTCAAGAATCTTTCTATGAAGGATAGATTCCAAAACGTTAGAAAGGCAAGAAATCAAAGCAATTGTAACATAGTTGGAGGGTTGAGGGCGGTCACCCTTCTTTGGTATAGGCTGAACGAAAGCGAATTTCCAGCAGGAAGGAAAAGTACCAGATAAAAGACAGACAAACGAGTTTGCCTAGACAGGACGCACAGATGCACATTTCTTCAGAACAACAGGAGGGATACCATCAGGACCGTACGCCTTCTTAAAGTGGAGCAGAGATTGGTTAGAAAAACATATTTCTAATTTCTGACATAATTAAGTCAGAGGGAGGAGATGGAGGAACAGCACAGGAATCGTCCAGGGTGTGAGTTGGAGGCGAAAGTTTGAGCAAGAAGTTCAGCTTTCTCAGAAGATAAGACGGCAACTGAGCCGTCAGAATAGGATCCAAAGGCCGTAAGACTGTGATCGAAGGAGCCCAACGGAGAAAACATTTGACTGAGTAAGAGGGATAAATGTTTATAAATAAGTCCAGAATGTTGAGACTATCTCCAGGGCGATCGAGGATACGAGAAGGGTGCTATACAATCTGCTCTCGGTCATTCAGGAGAGAGAAGTTGTAAGCAAAGGTGGTGGTGAACAATGAAATATCCTAAAATGGAGATTTCAGCCAAAAGAGAGATGGATAGAATGTATTTCACTTTTGGATAGTCAATAGAATTGATAAGGAGAAAGGCAGATAGGGCAGATGTATTTAGTTTGAGATTGGCATGCAAGACGTAGCCAGAGGGTGTAGAATTAGGAGGATTTAAGTTTGGAAATACGAGAGCAAGTTAGGTCATTGCGTAAATATACGCAACACCCACATTTGGAATGAAATTGAGTATGGAGAAAGTAGGGTGGTACAGAAAAGAGATTGCTATCAGTCGTCCAAGGCATCTCAGTTTCAGTGAGGAAGGGAAGGTGAGGTTTAGAAGAGGAGAGGTGTTTAACAGATTGAAAATTTGAGGAAAGACTAATAATAATAATAATAGTTATTCAGAAAGAACACATTACATAAGATATACATTAAATCTATACTGGTTTACACAAAGTTGGAATTAACGTTTAATTTTTGTAAGTTTAATTACAGTATTCTTATCTGAATATGCCGTTGTGAAGCATGACTGCTTGATATTGCAGAAGTTTATGAAAAGTGAATCAGAACAACTTGAATGGGCAGTAGCAGAACCAACAACGCTACTCAGGTCTGCGTTCGCCGTATCGGCAGCGGTGGAGCCAGAAGTGGGGTAATTTATGGTCCACTCCGAGGCTCTTGAGGTCGATGCCATTTTGATATTTTTTGTTAATTTTGAAGAGATTATGCAGTGTGCAAGATGCATGTATGTGTAGCGAAGAATAGTTAGAGAAGTGTGCGTTTGAGAGCATGCTGAACTGTTCACAAAGTAGGTGAGACATGGTAAAAGGTCAGCTAAGGGGGACAGTAACAGGAGAAACGGGAGTTCCATCACTCCGTCTCCTGCCTAACGCTCCCCCCCCCCCCCAACGGAGTGCTTCCCCGGTCGATTAGAGTCTACAATCTCCTCCTTCAAATAGTTTGTGCTCGCAAAATACATTTTATCCCAAGAAAAATATTCTTCAGATCCCTTTTCAAAACGAGTAACTATGCTATTAAGGTTCTTAGGCAGGATTTTGGAGAAATTTCATTGTTAAATTGTGCCTAGTTGAACATATTCATTTATAAACCTTTTATTTCTGAAAACTTTCAATAACAACTACTGTAATCTTCTTCGGTATTTTAAATTTAATAACGTTAAGATTTAATATCTTAGGCTAAAGAAGATAACAGGTGGTATTGAAAGTTCGGCAAAATAAAAATATTTGGATTGGTTTTGCTATTCATTATGTATAGATGTGTGTGTGTGTGTGTGTATATATAGGGGGTAGTGAAACAACTTTTTATTTCAAATTTATTTGCCTCACTTGTTTTTTGGTGTATTAGAACATAAAAATGATGTATTCAGTTATTTAATGTTTGTAACTCAAACCATCTCTCGCATTTTTACATAAAAGCAAAATGGCCATCAGCCTGTTGTCCATAAATAAAAATATGCTCATAACACACAAACTAAGTGTTCTATCAAAAAAAATAATTGAAGAAAAACGCTTTATAATGCAAAACTATACTTAAAAAACACAATTGTGCGTACATTGTATTGAAATAAAATCGTATCTGGTCTCACTTGGTTGGATGCCGTAAATCAATTACATTTGAATGCTATATAAAACCCGCTATCTCAAATTTTTTTTTTTTTTTTTTTCCAGGAGAGGCATCAGATCCTTTTTGGTTTCAAGTGAGGGAAGCAGAGAGCGACTTTTTATGCTTGACCTAATAAATCCGTCTCTTGATTCCTGTGATATTATTGATGCTGATGCATCTGTAACCAACTCCACGGCTCTTTCGACGTTGTGTGTGTGAATTGGGGTATTATTGCTCAGCTTTGAAACATTTTGTTTCGTACTCAAGCAATTCTTCATTACACAATTTAGAAGTGAGAGGTGGTTCACTGATATCAATCCTATTCCAGATGATGTCTGTCCAATGTGATGCTTTGAAGTTCAATTCTGGTACTCTAACTTCTCTGATTTTCCTTGCATTGGCTTCCTTACGCTTCCTTACGCTTTCTTGTCTGTATTATTCGATCGATTGCAACTTTGCGCAGCTTTTGCTCACTATCTGACAGCATTGATAGAAGAATATTTTCTAAGTGAGCAAAATAGGTATTCCGTGATATATAAGGTTGGACAACTTTTTGTGTATCTTTGGGTAATAGGTTGAACCTTTCTATCGCATCAAAGATATGTTTGGGTCAATCAGGCAGATACGGTCTAACTTTTATATTGAACCAGTTAGGACCATAGTTTGTTACTATGAACAGAACAAGGCTACGTAACTCTCTGGAGGGGTTCTTTTGGGAGATATAATAACGACATAGTCTGTTAGCTAGAGTTAACCATCTAGAGTTGTTAATGGGACCAGGATTGGGTTTCTCTAGCCTTCCGTCAACATATCCTTCTCTTATGGCCCCAATTATTCTGAACATGTATTGTTGATCATTACTTAAATCTTCTATGAGCTCATCTGTGAGAACTGGGATGCTATCGGCCCCATCCGTAATTGGGGAGAACTTTACCACAGGCATCTCATAGCAAGTCTTCAGAGCATTACCAATAGATCCACTGAATGATCTTGGCCCAGTTGTTTTCCCGTTGTATCGCTCAAACAGATGCCTTAAGGGAAGTTCATTTGTATGTAACATACAAATGCTCCATTGCAATGGTCGGTTCAGCTTCTGCTCGATGAAATGGATTATGTCACCTTTAGACCTAGTGTTGACATTCGTACTGTCGCACCCTATCACTTGGAGATTCTGGTCTTATGTCACTTCATTCAAGTAAGCGAACAACGATTCAGATACATCACTTGCTTTTCCAGATTTAGGGCTCAAATGGTTAAGGTATTCTCCACCAGGCTCACTCAATAATGTTCTTCAACAATTATATCCTGGTATCATTTACCATCTTTATTTGTCTTTACCAACGTCTTGTCTTTTCTCCCATCAAAATATAAAGCTTTAACATCAACATAACTTTGTGCAGCTTGAACTCGTAATGTTTTTCTCAATTTCTCTCTCTTATCTTACTTCGATCAATAAGTCATTTTTCGGTAATGATACCCAAATCCACCAAAGTAGCTTAAGCAATGGCCGATGCAGCCCTATCTGAAACACCAAATCTGTCGGCTTCCATGGCGAGATTGGGTCAAGGGGCTCTCATTTGAATGTTGGAGCATTCATATTCAGACTCAGTTGTTGAACTTTCTTCGGTACTAGAGAGATCAGTATTAGTATCAGGCGAAAGCACATCATCAATGACTACCTTTTCAAATTCTTCATGATTATTTTTCTTCGCTTACTTCCTTGTTGCTCCTTCAACTTTCTTGCATTTCTTTTTGCTATAGATCTTGAAAGAGTAACATCCACACCTCCAATCACTATATTTCGTATAGTCCTCTGATCTTCAAGGAGTTCCCGTTCTTCTTTGGGTATTCTTGATTCTTTTGGATAAACACAAATATGTTTTTCTTTACATCCGCTTTTTCGGCAGCCAAAATCTTGGTGCGAAAAGTTGCATTTACAGGCACAAATGTCAGAGTTCTACCAATGATTTTTTGAACAATTCAATAAGCTTCGCACTGCTTTTGGATCGACTGAGTTGCGTAACCTCGTCGGTAAAGCGTTTCAGCTTGGTAATTATGGATTTTTTTACTCATTGAGGGTTTTGATGAAGGTTTCCACACTTCGACCAATGCTTCTGCTATCGTTTCGAGAATATCATTATTTGTCAATTTTGCAGATGAGTCTTCCTTCAGTAGAAGAAAATATCTCCCAACCTGCATATTAGAGGGTAAGACATTATGTGGCAATTCACTTGGAATTCCGAACAGAAAATGTTGCTTCACCGACTGTCTAGTTGATAGGGATTTTGCCATATTTAGATCTGAGGTTAAATTTCTACAGAAATATCACACTATGAAAATCTGAAAAAATACAAAACACGGAATTAGTTAAAACAAATTTTATATAAGCTCTAAAATGTAAACATATTTTACTCAGTCTTTGTAGCCACCCATGCTACAATATGCAGCATGCGGCTCCTACCCCAATCCTTTATCAGCCATATGCAAGATGTCATTGGCCTCGAGTGAGACTGCTGTTTAGATAAGCGTCTGTGTGTTCTTAAGTAGTTGGTGATTAGTAAGTATCGCTTGTGTTGTGTGAATATATTTACTCGTTATCATAGTTATAACCAATAACGCACAATATAACGCGATATCTTCTCTCAAAAACTGATAGATATTATACTAGGGGTCTTTCAAAATGTAACTTTCCGTCATTTTGTTTTCGGCAAAAATGCTGCGGGTGGAGGGTCCTAAAAAGAAAATATTATCTTTTTAGAACTTCTAGAGGGTCAATACACCAAATCATGAGTGAGGCAAGACGGTTTAATATTTTCACTCCACCCTAATGTATAACCTTGGTTTTGCTTCCGCCCGAATTGTTCATTCTGACGAAGGTCAAGCTTGTCACTCCACTTTAGACCTACAGTTTAACGTGAAATCCGAACCACGCCCCCATTAGCAGCCCAGCCCTAACCACTACACCACCGAGGCGTATATATATATATATATATATATATATATATATATATATATATATATATATTTATCCCCGCTGCACCTTATTTAGTGAAAACTCCCCAGGACAACCTACGTTTCTTAACGTTGTCTAGTTCTACCTTAATTTCTGTACTAAATTTTCAGCAGATTACCCTAACGTTTAGCCGTTTAGTCGTGTATAAACGGACATCAGACAGACAGACACATAACATAATCATATATATATATATATATATACACACATCGGGTGATTACAAATTATCTTCCCGATTTTAAACATTTATTATGGAGAAACTAACAAAGCTACAGCAAAAAGCAAGATATACAAATAAAGAATATTTCAGGCAATATTTACTTGTAATATTGAACACGTCAAAGTTAACGTATGCTCCTACCGCTGAGAAAGTGTACGGTCCATTCTTCTTTGCTGAACAAACCATTAACGGTATCATTTAATGCGATATGGTGCAGATGTGGTTGATGCCCCAGCTGCTAGAGGACAAAGCTGATGTGTGGTTTCAGCAGGATGGTGCGCCACCCCATTTCCACAATGTTACAATTCTAAATGAGCAATTGCCTGATCGCTGGATCTGGCGTGGGGGCCCCCATTCTTTGGCCGGCTCGTTCGCCCGATCTAACCCCTCTTGAGTTCTTCCTCTTGTGCTATATTAAAAAATTAAGTTGTTTTTTTATCAATGACAACTTTGGAACATTTGAGGGGAAGGATACGTGAGGCTGTTAGGAAAGTTCAGTATAATATGCTACAAAATGTTTGGAGGGAAACAGAACACGTCTTTGATGTATGCAGAGCTACAAAAGCAGCTCATACTGAACTTTAATTGCTTGTAAATAAAACTTTGAGTTTTTCTTTATTTGTATATCTTGCTTTTCGCTGTACCTTTGTTAGTTTCTTATAATGTTTAAAATCGGGAAGATCATTTGTAATCACCCAGTATATATTATACCTCTTTAACCTCCTCGGTCGGTGCATTTCCGTGCGTTGGTCTCTTCACACAAAGGTTGAAGCTGATGGCCCCGCCTCGAGGGTCTGGCTGCGAGTTGCTCTCTCGCGAGTTGCTCTCTCGCGCATATGGCCAGGTACAACCGGCTCATCTGGTACCGTCCTCAGCCAGGCATCGTCTTCTTTTGAAGACTTCAATTTTTACTTCTGTAACTTTCTTGAGTTCCTTTGGAAGCTGGTTATAAAGTCTTGGGGGGAGGGGCCCTGACAACCAAGCTATTTTTTTCCCAATCTTCAAAAGATCCCTTGTCAGGCCTTTAATTTGGGAACATTACACATTCTGCCTTTCCTACTTCCCAGCGATGTTTGGATGGTAATTGGGTTTAGTTTGAGGTTTGGTACTAGTTTTTCGCGCATTGTTGATGATCAAATGCAACGTTGAATTGGTCTCGAAGATGTGACACGTGAAGTCGAATCAATAAACGAATAGAGGCGTTTCGTAAGGCAAAAGAATTCAGTTTTTTTCATGATCTACATTGAATTTTCGATACAGTTCAGCCTATATATAATCAGCTTTATTCACCATCACCATACGTAATCGAAAGAGTAATCGTAATCGTCCTGTCAGCGATCCGTTGTAATCGTAATCACAGATTTTTGAAAACTGAGTAATCTTTTCAACTTTGAATTATTGTGGACGGCCTCGCATCAAGGTTGAATGGTTTGAACAGTGTCTGCATTATTACAAGGAACATTTTGGTTAGGTTAGGTTACATTACGTTAGTACTTGTGTACTGTATGTACGAAATTGTGCTTTATACAGTTTAAAGTAGGTTTGCTTTATCTTTTGCTCTGCACGCACGCACAAAATCTCTCTCTGCCTCTCGTATATCTTCAACTAGAATAATATGAATGTCCATAAAACCGAGTATTGACATAAAGCACTAACTTCATTCCATGTAACCAGACGTATAATAATAAATCCTTTAACATTTACCGACTTTTTGTGAGAGAAGCGCAGATGAAAAGAAGCAATTTATTAAAGTAAGATTCATAACTGAAGAGATGAAATAGGTATATATGCATATCACTTTGTAATATAACATACAGAAGTTTCGAGACATTTCACGCAGGAAAAGGAAAGCAGGAGTATCAACGTTTCGCTCCAATCTCAAGCTTGAGAATGCTCCAGTGATTAGAGCGAAACGTTGGTACTCCTGCTTTCCTTTCCCTTTGTGAAATATCTGAATACTGAATCAAAATAGTGGATTTTGTCGCGTATGTAGGAGGACTTCGTTACCTTGGTAACCAAAGCAAAAACGCCCCCCCCCCCCCCCCAGCCTTTCCAATAGAGTTCAGGAAGAAGAACCGAAATGAAGATCCAAGGTTTTCAAGGTACCTGGACACACTTCGTTTGAAAGATTGAAGGTCGTAGACGGAGGGAAAAATGGATTGAGGAAGATTACCGTATTTCAGAGTTGACAGGTTGAGCAGATGAAATGCCAATTAACCCTTGGGTTAGAGTGTTTGACAGAAAAGGAATGACAACTGTAGCAACAGATCAACCAGAGGGGAAATCAGAGATGAAGGCACATATAAAATGATAGAAACCTGAGTGCAGTTTGGAAATTAAAGATTTGTGCCAGACTCTGTCAAAAGCTTTCCATATGTCTAGTACAAAAGCAAAAGTTCCACCGAAATCTCGAAAGGAGGATGACCACCAATCAAAGAGAGATGCAAGATGATCACCAGTAGAGCGTCCCTTACGGAACCCATGCTAACGATCTGAAAGAAAATTTTGAGAAGAGAGGTGTTTAAGAATCTTCCTATGCGCCTCGGTGGTGTAGTGGCTAGCGTCACTGACTACTAATCTATCGCCCCCGGAATCGAGACCCGATGACGGCAGGCGGCGCATAGCAAAACCTAGTTGTTCATCCTTCCACACAATAAAGAAATTGGTTGGTAGATAAATGGGTACCTTGGGTAGCCTAGTGGTTAAGACGCTGGGCTGCTGGTGAGGCGTGGTTCGGATTCCACGTTCTGTAGGTCTAAGGTGGAGTGACAAGCTTGACCTTCGTTAGAATGAATAATTCGGGCGGAAGCAAAACCAACCAAAGTATTAAAGATAGATTAAAAAACTTTAGAAAGGCAAGAAATCAAAGCAATTGGACTACAGCTGGAGGGTTGAGAGCTGCCACTCTTCTTTGGGATTAGCTGAATGAAAGCGAACTTCCAGCAGGAAGGAAAAGTATGAGATAAAAGACAAATACAAGAGAGTTTGCCTAGGCAGGGTGTCAACACAAACGCACAGTTCTTGAGAACTACAGGAAGAACACCAAGACCGTACGCCTTCCTAAAGGCAGAACTGGAGTGATAGAACAGCAAACGGATATAAGATTGTGGTCGAAGGAGCTCAACGGAGAAAAAAGTTTGACAGAGTAAGAAGGGTAAGTGTTTATAAGCAAATCTAGAATGTTGGGCCCATCTCCAGGGCGATCGGGATACGAGTAAGGTGCTGTACAATCTGCTCTAGGACATTCAGGAGAGAGAAGTTGCAAGCTAGTTCACCAGGGATGACAATGAAATAGGAGGAAAGCCAAAGGTGGTGGTGAACATTGAAATCTCCTAAAATGACGGAGATTTCAGGTAAAGGAGAGTGGGATAGGAAGTATTCCACTTTGGAAGTGAGGTAGTCAAAGAATTTTGAATAGTCAATAGAATTAGAATTAGGAGGAAGGTAGACAGCGCAGATGTATGCGGATGTATGTAAGCCGTAGCCAGAGGGTACAGAATTCGTAGGATTCGAGTTCGGGAATACGAGAACAAGTTAGGTCATTACGTACATATACGCAATATCCACCTTTGGAATGAATTGAGTATAAAGACAGTAGGAGGATATAGAAAAGGGGTTGTTTTCAGTCGTCCCAGGCACCTAAGTTTCAGTGAGGAAAAGATGATGAAATTTAGAGGAAGAGGGATGGTGTTCAACAGATTGAAAATCTGAGGAAAGGCCACGAATGTTGCAGAAGTTTATAAAATGTGATTCAGGCAGAGGCTCAGAACATCTCGAATGGGTAGTATCAGAATCAGTCCCGCTGCCCGGGTTTTCGTTCCCGATATCGGCAGCAGTGGAGCCAGAAGTGGGGGGTCACTTATGGTTCCCCCGCCCCAGGAGACTCCGAGGTACTTTGTGTCATTTTGATTTTTTTTAATTTTGAAAAGATTTTGTAGTGAGGAATAGTGAGAAAAGTGTGTATTTGAGAGCATGCTGAACTCTCATCAGATAAATAACACACGGAAATGTTGAATGTTGAACTTTATTTAATTACAAGAATGGAACAAATTTGAAACGTGGATGTGGAGGATTATCATTATTTTCCCTTTCTTTCTGTGGACGATTCTTATCTTCCATCAGGTGGGTCTTATCTCTAAGTCCGCCATTTGAAAGGTCACTTTTTATGAAGAATTAGATTAAGATTTATCAGTGTGTTTAAAGTGTCTTAATGTTAATTCTGGCAACTCGCGTGTTCAGTACATTTGTTGGAGCAAATGTAGTTTACGTTCCCCTGACGCAAAAGGGGACACAAACTACACTAGGTCAACATTGGGGAACGTAAACTATATTAGGATCTTTAGGAGACTTTTTTAAATGATTCAATCAAATAAAACGTTAAAACTAACGAAAATATTATGACAACCTAACCAATCGTTAATATATATAGTCATAATATTTTCGTTAGTTTTAAAGTTTTATTTGATTAGGTATACGCGGACAAAGTTGGGGAACGCAAACTACACTACTAGGGTAAATGTAGGGTAGGGGAACGCAAACTACACTAGCTCCCATTTGTTCACTGCTAAATAGTAGTAGTAGTAATAATAATAGTTTTGGACTGTTTATCCTCCTCAACGGCAAAGGTCATGTGATGGAGATCTACAGTTCTAAGTTGGATCCGAACCACTGCTCACTAAATCATCTGAACGCGGAGGAGGGTCATCCATACAACTACTTGAACAGACAACGTTGCTCAACTTCGCTAATCTAACGGAAAGCGGTGTGCGACATGGTCACGACATAGCCTACTACTACTACTACTACTAATAATAATAATAATAATAATAAATCAAACAATCGTCGTCATAAAAGCCTTGACTCGATACAATTCATGTTGACGAACGATGAAAAATCTGTTCCAATTTCAGCCAATTAGGAAGCTGATTTCGGCAATATCCAATTTTGTCAACTGTTCCTCATTACCGTCAACGTGAAGAAAAAGAGTACAAGAAAAAGGTCAATTTCTCTCTTTCTCTCTCTCTCTCTCTCAATTGTCTTCATAAAAATTACTAAATTTTTTTTTTTAATTGATTGGGGTCGAATTTGAATTAAAAATTACTTTAAAAAAAAAAAAAACTTTAAAAACAATAAAAATCAATTTGTTTTTCGTTCATTTTTCACATTTTTTACATCTTTCCATCTCCTGCTCATCTCCTGACGTTGGATCCAAATCTTTAGTTTGGAACTCAAAACAGCGTTTCATCATTCGTCCTCTTTCGAACTCTTCAGGAGATGAACTGACGGGATTTCCTACAAATGATTCGGGACTGTTGAGATTAGAACTTCCGCTTGGCGATTAGTCGCGCTCGCTATAAGGCGATACTACGATAAAGAGCGAGATTAACTCGCGATAAAAAATATTTGGGGAGGAATGAAGACACTACTAAAACCGGATTAGGAATTTTGTTGTTTTAACGTTGTACACATTTGAATTAAACTTAGCCTTGAATGATGGATAATTACTGGGTAGGAATGAATTTATTACATTATAAAAAGGGAGAAAAAGGGGGAGAGATTACAAAAACAATTTCGATTTTCTCAAAAAATGTTTTTATCTTCGTTTTAAAACACAAAAAAATGTCCTTTGTATTCGTTAATGGCCGAATCTGATACAACAGCATCCTCCTCATAAATTATGCATCAAAGTCGCTAAGTACCAATAATTTTAAATTATCTTAAAATAATTTGAAGCGAGATTTCAAATAAGAAAAATGACGTCCTGAGACTGTAATACGTTATAAATCTTTGGCAGATTACTTCCTTCATAGAATGATAAAATTAACGACGATAACCAGAATGAAGGATGGTAATAATGACGAAGATAATGCAAGTAATGATAACTACAAAAGTTACGAAATTTATCTTAAAAATTAACTAGTTCCTTTTTAGGCTCTAATCTATTATTCAATTTACTAAAAAGTTGGTTTTCTTTAGAAGTTTACTAATAGTATTATCAGTATCATCACTATCACTGTTGTATTATTAATACTGTATTATTAATATGGTGTAAAGTTAGTAGTGTTCATTTAAAATCATCGCATTGGACGTCTGCAAACGAGGGAAAGGTGATTTACAGACAGGATTGCTTCGGGTCTGAATCGGAAATGAAACCTTTTGTTGGGGGGCGTGTTGGACCCTCGAGCCCCAAATTGAATAAAGGCTCGACAACTGACTCGAGATGAGAAATGTGAATTGTAATTACGGAGGCGTTTTTCCCTTTACCGTGAGTGTCTTGAGGGGAATAGGAGAGGGGAGGTCGTCGTTTGGATTTGGATCATCACGACAAGTAAACGAGCAATTATTTTCTTTATCGTTCCACATTCTTCATCCGCTCTCTTTAAATCTCTCTCTCTCTCTCCACTCCCTTCATCAGTGTTTATTTTTCTTTAATTATATTATATATATATATATATATATATATATGATACACACAGACCGTGCATGGAACAAGGAACTCTTCTAGGAAAATTAAATCCATTATAGTCCGAATAAGTAATGATAAATGACAAATATTATAGTTTTTTCTTTTTCATGATGCTAGCCTGACGTGGGCGACGGGTCACTCGCAAAGAGGTCCCAAAAATATAGCTTCCCTCACCAGCTATCTGCAAAGCAGATAGGATCCAGCTTTGGGACAGGATCTAGGGTTCCCATCATGAAACGGACATGTTATGTTCCTTGAAAAGTGGACGCTCAATTCTGCCAGTTGAGGTTTAAGTTTTGGTTTTTGGATAAAAATTTAAGTTACCCCTTTTTCTTTGATGTATTCAATCTGACGTGAAGGCAGCGAGTCTTTTGCTTATATTTGGGTTCTAAATGAGCTGGGCTAGGCTGCTTTAAACCCTAGATCCTGTCCCAAAGCTGGATCCTATCTGCTTTGCAGATAGCTGGTGAGGAAAGCTATATTTTTGGGACTTCTTTGCGAGTGACCCGTTGCCCACGTCGGGCTAGCATCATGAAAAAGAAAAAACTATAGTATTTGTCATTTATCATTACTTATTCGGACTATAGTGGATTTAATTTTCCTAGAGTTCCTTGTTCCATGCACGGTCTGTGTGTATCAAAAAACCTCAGGGAACCATTCTGAGTTCATTCCCATATATATATATATATAATGAAGGGGATAAAGGATGAGAGAGGGAGGGAGGGATACAAGGGCAAGAGGAAGCCTCAAGACCTTCCGGTCGACTCTGGGAGGTTCCTGTTATTAAACTAGTTAATTTTTCGTTTAACTATTGTAGCAGTAGTAGAAAACTGGATAGAGAAATTATAAGGCCCTCTCCCCATCCTCCGCTCCCTCCCTGCCAGAGGCAGGTATGAAAAAAGGTTGAAGAAAACACCTTGACCCTGGAAAAGTAGCCATGGAAATTTTATAAGAAAGTGGACGATATAAGAGTATAAGCTAGCTCTATAATTACGCAATGCACACACACACAAACCGTACGGACGATACCTTACGCGTTATATTTTATATTATATTTATATTATATTTACAGTATATTTACAGTACATTCCTGCAGAGTTCCAATATAAGGGTATATATCACACCCTTTGGCGAAAATAAATATGGGGACATTCTATCCAGCAATAATTACAGGCCTATTGCTCTTGCCTCCTGCTTCTCCAAACTACTCAAAAACCTTTGATATGCTAACTAAATGATTATTTATGGACGTCTCCTAATCAGTTTGGTTTTGAAAGAACCCATTCAATTGACCTTTATATGTACGTTCTGAAGGAGATTTTATTTAAATATACTGACAGTAATTCAATTATTTATAGTTTTTCTTGAATATAAGCAAAGCATATAAATTAGAATGAGTCGCAATATTCTATTAAAAAATTTAGAAGAAAGGAATGTTCCTCTATTTGTACCAAAATTTCCGAATGTTTTGGTTCTCCATGCGGAGTTATACAAGGCCCCTTGCTTTCTCCTTTGCTATTTATTGTATATGTTGATGGATTTTTTTTTTTTTAGGAAGGAGGGGGCCAAGGGCAAGCGCCTGGCTCAACGATGACACTTTTTTCCTTTATAAATTTTGAAAAGATTGTGTAGTTTATAAGACGCATGTATTGTATGTGTAGTGAGGTACAGAAGTATGTTTTTGAGAGCATGCTGAACTGCTCACAGGGTAGATATGTGACAGAAAAAGATAAGCTATAGGCAACAGTGACAAGAGAAATGGGAGTTCCAGCGTGTCTCCTGCCTAATGCCTCCCCCCATGGAGTGCTTCCCTGGTCGATTGGTGTCTACACTCTCCCCATATATTCCCATTAAGAGTGGGATGTTGTAGGGTGGGCGAAAAGTCCCTATACCCGTAAGATATTAGGAATCCGGAATGTCTGTGAGAGCTCCCTCGTTTTCACAGCATAGAACGATACGTCTCCATCTCCTGTGTGACACCTTTCGCAGCATCTGCTGTGTGATTGTTTCAAATGCAATAGTAACAGCATTCTTCAATTCCTTGTTCTATGGTAGCGCTGTTTTCCCACGATCTCTTTGCTGTATTTTGCGGCACCCATGGGCAATGTCAGTGGCACTCCGGTTGAAAACCACTGCTCTAACTGCATGCCGCCTCCTTTAAGGAGAGCACGCAGTACCAGACTTTTGACCCATTCTCATTCTTTTTCTGTCGAACTCTCAAACGCAAGGGTTAATCAGTATTTTCAGTCTTTCATCTACTCAACCGGTCAACTCTGGAACAATCTTCCTCAATCCATCTTTCCTCCTGTTTATGACCTCCCATCTTTCAAACGCAGTGTCTAGACATCTCGAAAACCCTGAACCTTGATTTTTGCTCTTCTATGGGAGGGGCGCTTTTGTGGGCATTTGCCCATGCCCCCTCCTTCCTGCATAAAAAGTAAGTATGGGCCAACCACATAGCGAGCGTTTAATGCTCCCTTCGTTGTGATGTGAGGCGGGTTATGTTCAATTTCTTCAGCGTAATGGAGATTTTTTCCAACCAAATGAAAATGTTTCGTGATCGGCTGCTGCGATAAATAGCGCATTCATCACTGAAAAAAATCTTCCCTTGCGAAGGACTTATTGTGAAGATGCAGATCATTTCTTCGCAACATGTTTTCCTGATCCATGTAATGATAAGTCAGTTCATTGACAAAATTAGGACGCCACGGTCTAATTTTAAAGTCTTTTTCTTTTGATATGATCTCTCATCGCTGATCTTGGTATGGCAAGCTCTGAAGATGATCTCTTGTTGATTTCAAGGGTGAGCGATTTATCAATTTTTGAACTGCAGTACATGTTTTTGTCGGGTTGGTGTTCTGCCAGTACGCGGTAAATCTTTATGCTACCAATGTTGAAGGGTTTTTCCCCAGCGAAGCAACGCCATTTTAGTTGGAGGATCTTTGTTAAATCTTTCACTGAACTTATTCTTTATGGTAGCTATCGTATCACCTGTGTTTCGACGTTCATGCACCCATGTGCCTCTTATAATACGTTCCTCAATGCTGTCCGAACTTTGATCTGCCATTGTTACACCCTGCAAAGGAAAGAAAACCTATATTGTAAGGGATATAGGGGCCCTGCAAGGAAAAATGAAACCTAAATCTTAGGGGTATAGGGCCTTCTCGCCCACTCTATAGATGGCATAAAGATAAATAACTTGTTGTATGCCGATGATATGGTATTAATAAGTCTTTCAGTTAAGGGTCTGGATCATCATATAAAGTTTACGAATTATATTTACAGAACCGTGGTATTAATTTTAATGTTACTAAACCTTGGGTTATGCAGTCTCATCCCCAAAACTGAAACCAGGCAGCTATTATTATTTTTAAAGTGAAAGGTGACCCAACAGAGTAAATGGAAGAATTTAAATATCTGGGTCAAATGATCACTAGCTCCTTCACTGACAAATCACACACAAGAAAACAATATCGAAATTACCGTGCTCATTTAGCATGATTATAAGGAACTTTAGATTCTGTACAAGCAAAGCTAAAGACCCTCCTTTTTGTATTTTCTGCACTAAAGCTATGGGCAGCAACTGTGGACTAATTATAAAAATGATTCCGGCAGAATCCTAACTTTGCTTTATAGCAGATCTTTTAAACTGCTGCATAATTTAACTCCAAGATCATCGGCTTCATAAATGTTCGATATCCACAATGTCTCTAGTTTCCCGGAGGCAAGATATTTATCAGTCTGCTTTGTCTCCCAGTCTATGAACTTCTTGATATGAAAGTGTTTGTCTACAGCTTCACTTAACACAAATATTGGCATTTTCATTAGATGTTCTTTTATTTTTATTAGTATTAGCTCTGGATTGATTTATTAATTTTATTATTACTCGTTTCATTACATGTATTTTTATTTATTTTTAGTCCTAATTTTTGTAGTTTTTAAATTAATTATTTAATAATTAGTCGTATTGTTTATTACCTTTTTACGATCACTGTACTTTTTTTTTTATAGGATTTATCTCCTGCCAATAAAGTTTAGTATTATTTCACTACAAATTCTCGTTATATCATTTCCACTGAATTCCAGGTTCAGAACCGTCATATTAAAATACTTCTAGTTTAATTTAAATTATTTTAAAGTATGCTTCAGACCATGTCACTATGCACGACCTTGACAGAAATCCATCAATCACGCATCAGACATGAAGGCTTATCCTCGTATGTATATACCTGATATACTCGTGTTTGTATATATATATATGTATATATAATAATATATATATGTACGAATATAGAAACACAAATGCATATCAATCATATAATACAGTATATACAGAAATATTCTTGTTTGATTCGCGACTCCACAAATGATTTCTGACAACTGCGCGCGTGGACTCACTCTTAAATAGAGAAATCTCGCACAAAGGTATTCTTTGCTTAGATAATTTTATATAAATATTTGAGATTGGCAGCAGTTCGTACGATATATATATATATATATATATATATATATATATGTATGTATGTATGTATGTAAAGAACGAGGCTTGTGTAGAAGAACGTTCCGCACAAAATGAGGGAGAACGAACAAATAAAGAGGTAACCACCCGGGAATCGAACCCGGGATCTTCCGATTGCCGGTCAGACATGCTATCCACTACACCATGGGCCTCGATTAATCAGATGTCGTAATTCTCCTACATACGAGCAGAAACCAATGCCCTGAGGGCCCTTGTGCAGAACGTTCTTCTACACAAGCGTCGTTCTTTACATTAATTATACTGTGTTGTTTGCAGTTAAAATATATATATATATATATATATATATATATATATATATATATATATATATATATATATATATATATATATACGAAATTTTTATCTGTACGAATACTTGAGCGTATATATATATATATATATAATATATATATATATATATATATACACACACACACACACATATACACGCTCATAAGTATTCGTACAGATAAATATTTCGGTTATATTCGTTCTTATCTTTTGTATCATGCATAGGATAGTTATGTAAAGTTTGCCATTCGTTTGGAAAAATTTATCAACTAAAAAAATTAGTTTAAACCGTGTGTGTCCACCTTTTGCTTGATTAACTTCAATGATTCGTTTTGGGTATTTTGCTACAAGGTTTCGATATTTACAAGTAGAAATTTTAACCCATTCTTCTAAAGAAAATTGTTGCAATTCATTCAGATTCGAGGAGTTTCTCTTTAAGCCAAAGGTGGATACAAAAAGTATTAAATTTTGTAAATTTACGAAAACTTTTGCATTTTAAAGGTTTATTTTCCTCAAATTATTTGACGTTTTACATTATATATTGTAGTTAAACTAAATTAACGAACGAACGGTAAGCTTTTCCTAACTATCCTATGCAATGGTACAAAAGATAAGGACGAATATAACTGAAATATTTCTCTGTACGAATACTTATCAGCGCCATTGTATATCTGGAATGATTGAAGACTTCATTATCTTAGTATCTACAAAATCTCTGCTAAATTGGGGAAAGTATAGAAAAAGATGTTTTCATCTACTTGCGTGACACAGGAAGCACTCGCTAAATAATTGCAAAAGGAAACTCTTGTGAATTATTTTAACCAAAAAACGCCTTTAGATAAGGAATAGGCACACGTATCCAAAAATCTTTTTCTTAATCTTTAAAATTTTGTAGATCAGTGGTTCTTAACCTGGGGGGCGCGCCCCCCTAGGTAATTTCCAGGGGGGCGCGATCCCTTGGGGAAAAACACTAATTGTATTTGTTATTCTCTTAACGAGAGCATGGGCTAATATTGAGAAGTTTATGAAAAAATGCAAAAGTATCCCCCTCCAAGGGGGGCGTGGAGGGAAGGACCAATTCCTAGAGGGGGCATGGTAGTAAAAAGGTTAAGAACCACTGTTGTAGATGGTAGAAATGGTTCTACAACTGTAAAAACACTACATTCGACACTCGTTTACATAGAATATCTTAGTCTAGCAGTACAGGTACAACTCAGTCGAACACCTGTGGAATACAAAGAAATAGATTTTGAAGATTATTCCTGCAATAAAACATTGTACCACATGCAGTGGTTCCCAGACTTTTTCAGGAGGACTCCTCCTTTGATATCTGAAGTTTCCAGTACCTTCCCCCCCCCCCCAGAGTATACTGTTAAAAACTGCGCTGGGGTTTCGAACATATCAGAAACGACTTTCTTGCATCCCTTTTCTGTACATATGTTGAGAACACGTTATGTACTCAAAATGCTTCCTTGCTCTTAACATGTGCGCGGTTTAGGATTTGAGGCTTATGTTTAATTCATAGACACTTGTATGTTTAATCCTTGTGCGCATAAACTGCGCCTACCTTTAAGTCGCTATAAATAATTACGTTTATCGCGTTTGGTTAATCTAATGTTAAAACTTGACGCATTTTGGCGCATTTCACGTATTGCCACGTTCATCTTTGGAGTGCAAAACTTTAATTTTTTTTTGCCTTGAATTTATTGCTGAAAATTTAAAATTCGAGGAAAAACACGGTTTGCGATTATTCTTGTAAACAATCGTGCATTTGTTGTTTCCTGTGAAGTTCCTATAATAATAATAATAATAATAATAAACTTTTTTACAGTGCATAATGGTCAATGGGAATTTGGACATTTGTGAAAGTGACCACAAAGTAAAGGATGAAATTCTTATAGCGGCAAGCATTCGGTTTTAAAATCAAATGATTCACTAAAGTCCAGTGGTTCCTAACCTCGAGTCGCGGGGGTCCTCAAGTAAGGTCGCGAAGGGTCACTATATTCATTCTTAATTCAATTTATATTTATATACATATTTAAATTTTATCATAAGCTTCAGGGTGGGGAGCTCCTGTTGGTGGCCAATTTAGGGTCGCAGCCTAAAAAGGTTGGGAACAACTTCGCTAAACAGAGCTGATTACTAAAATATTTTACAAAAGTAGCAGAAGTTTTTTCTCGTTGGTCGGAAACACGTTTGGAAAAATGACCGTAAAAATTGTATGGAAGAAAATAATACTGAGAGAGATTTTCAACATTCATTCAAAATAAAACCTGAATTTAGAACCTACAACTTTTTGAGGGTGTATTCTAGGGGAATTCTTTCTTCTTTTGGGTATTAAAGTTTCTTGTCAGATTATGCAACAATTTCCTTTAATGATACCTAATTTCTTTAGATAGAAGACATGGTTTTCAAAACTTTTTTATTAGTGATTTGAGACAACGGAAGATATTTCTATGCATAGAAAGCTGCGGGAAGTCTTCTTTTTCTGTGTACTATTAGCTGACAAAGTGTTGAAAATAGAAGATTGTTGTATGCGTATATGAAAAGTGTATATATACTGCATTGAAGAGCGAGTCAGATTTGTAGGAATACTAATCACTTAGTGAAATTAGTGTACTATAGTACAGGGTGTCCGCAAAATAATCATACAAACTCCATGGATGAGTAGCCGTGATGCGAAGGATTATTGAAAACTGCTACGCCTGAAGAATGCCACACAAATAATTGAAACTCGAGCCTATAAAAAAAGTTCTGGCTTTACACTGAAGCTTTAATTTGTATTCTGCCAAGCTCTTGAAAATGAGAGGTTTCACTACGAATTTTTAGATCTTCCGAGTTCTGACAACGTATGAGTAATCTCATCACGACACTCAGACTATAATTCGGTAGAAGTTACGATAAGTCTCTCGTCGAAATTAATTGAAAAGTGAAGCAACACGAGAGAATTGGAGTATCAGGCAATTTTAACGTCTCATTCCATAAACTGGACGTCTCTTCGGTCAAGTATGGTAAAAACTGAGTGAGAATCAGACTTCCATGTACATAAGAACATCAAATAAATGCAAAGCTCTTTCCTTGAAAAACTCTAGTAAATTCTAAGAATATATATCCTAAAAACCGTCAAAGAAATGAAAAAAAAACCTTCGAAACCATAAACGAACATTTTATATTAAGGAAAGAATTGATATGACATTGAAAAAAAAATTGACATCACCACAACAAAAGAAAATGCTGTCAGAAAAACTTTTTCTGACATCTTTTCAATTGAAAATTAAATAACAAATATAAGCCTTACGTAATATAAAAACAAAAGAGAGGAAAAGATATTTATACCGTAAAAATAACTAAATTCAAATATTTCTTCTCATTTGCGTAAAGGGGAAAAAAAAATAACCAAGGTACTATTTATAGACTCCCTCGAGACCCGTCAAGAAATATCTGTATTATTAAGAAATCAATACGACACAGTTTTTCACTGTCCCAAATTCCAAGAAAATGATAAATGATGGGGTCCATTTTTCATAGGGAAGAAAGAGGTGGTGGTATTGAGTTTACGCCCGAAGGTATACACTGAACTATTGGGAAGGTAAAAGAATAATTAGAAGCGGGGTCCAATTCGTGGAGACTCGTTTTTATAGAGATTATTAAAATTAAAATTTGAAATTTTTATTCAGTGACAAGTGACGTAGTTTAACAATTTTTAGGTATGGTATTAATATACTCATAATACTCTTATTTGAATATCCCCTTGGAAGCATGAAGGCTTTCTAGGAAGTAACAGTGGCAAGTGACAGTAATAATATAATAATAATAGCAATAATAATAACAATAAATACAATATAAAGTTTACAGAATTTTAAATTGAAAGATTTATTATACAGAATATTTAGTAGATAATAAATAAAGCTTAATAAAATGTATAAAAAGAATAAATTACACATTAAAAGTGTTTAATAAAATTAGTATATTTTAAATAGTTTAATATGAAATGGGAACTTTATTACTATGGTAAAAATAGCAATAGTGAACTTGTACATCAGTAGGAGCAAATGAGGTGCATTTTTAGTGATTTGCTAAATACATTGTAATTAAACCTGCTTGATATGCATGGGAATTACATTCCATACATCTGCTCCTTTGAAAAGAATGCATTTCCCGCGCTTTCTATTGTATAGTTAAGTTTGTGTATAAAATCACTGGGTAGTTTGGTGTTATAACTATGGTGTATTTGATGGGGGGGGGGGGGTAATTACTGTTTGAATAGGTGATGTACAGTATGTTGATTTTTTATTGATAACTGAACATGTTCATAGCAATAATTAATTTATATAAGGGATTTATTTTGAAAATATTTAGCTTTTTAAACATTGTGGAAGTGACACTTTCTGTTGTCATTATTGCGCAGACATTTTTTTATGAATTACTTCCAAAGGATGTTTTAACTGTATATATTTCCTTGCTCTACCCCATGTTGTAATGCAATATAATAAATATGGATGGATGAAGGGGTAATATAGAGTTAAAGTGCTTTTGAGGAAGTGTCTTTTGTAGTTTAAATAATATGAATAATATAAATTTGTTGTACATGACTTTTGAAATAGTTTCTCGTCTAAATTAATGCCAAATACTTTAACCTCGTTCACCCTTGCAAGAGTAGTATTCCCAGTTTTTATTTGACAGTTTGTATTTACAGGTTTTATGGTAATAATCATATAAGATGACTTCGTCAGGTTCAATGAAATTTCATTAGCACACATCCATTTATACACATTTTCTAATTACATGTTCGTTTCATTAATCAGAAAGTCTGGGTTATGATGGAAAGAAGTAAGTGTGGTATCATCAGAGTATCGTACGCAATTTAATATGGTAAAAAGATGAAAATCGTTGACGTGAATTAGAAATAGTAATGGCCCAAGAATAGACCCTTGTGGGACTCCACTAGTTAGCATTGCCTTGTCGGATAAATTATCTTTTAATATGATGTACTGCTGATGATTTGACAGATATGATTTAAACCATTCGAGGATATTTCCTCTTATTCCGTATATGTGAAGTTTATTCAATAAGATTTCGTGTGAAAGTGTATCGAATGCTTTTGACAAGTCTAGGAAAACCAAGGCAGTGATTTTTTGCTGTTTAATTTCTGATACACATTTTCTAATAGCATTTTTATGGTAACTTCCGCCACATGTCCACCTCTAAATCAAAATTGTGTTAAAATACGAAAATGGGGCTATAATTAATTAGATGGCATGGTTGGGTTTCCCGAATTAAATACGAGGTATACTTTGGCTTCCTTTAGACTGTCAGGAAATATACCTAGTGTTACTGATTCACTCATTAGCTTAGTGAGTGATGATGTAATTTCATCGGATTCTAATTTGTAGATTTTTACAAGGATCATATTATGACATCTGATCGACTTGATATTCTATCGACAGGTATCTACAGATCTACAGAAGCTAAGGCTAACAAAGACCCTAAGATCCACTCTAAGGTTAGCCCGAGAGAAAAGAAAGAGGGGGGTTAAAAGGGGAGGATAAGGGGTTAAGTAAGTAGCAAGTGGTTTAGATTGTTAGGTTGTTAAATTAGTTTTTTAGTGTCGATGTTATAGTTAATCCGATGGTTATAGGTTTTTCATTATAAAATGTAAAAGTAAGATAGCAAAATAGCTGCGTATATAATGGTGTGGAAATTCTTTAATGCGGCCGAAATCCTTAAAAGATGCGGACATTTCTTTCATATATAAAAAAACATGGTAAACCATAAACACACAAGTACAGACAGGTGTCAATAACGTCACTAACGCGGGTTCAGTTAAGATCTTGACTGTCGCAGTTAGTGAACCATTATATATGGGATAATATTAATGTCTTCTAAGAACATACAGACTACCAGTGGTGGGATTCAAAAATTTTAAGAACCGGTTCTTCCTCTCCCCCCCCCCTTCCCCCCTTCCCCCTTCTCTCCCTTCCGTGTCAGAAATGAAAACTAAAAAATGTTTTTATTGAAATTCTTTATTTAATTTCCTTTTAAATATTTCCAAATCGCCACTTCATTATCATTGTAGTCTTTATTTCTCCCTTTTAGCCGGTTCGCACGAACCGGTGCGAACCGGCTGAATCCCACCACTGCAGACTACGATATACAATAATATATACAGACTTTATCAGAACCTTCTATAAATGTGTTCATGGAACACACAACATGAAATTTAGGTGTAACAGGCAAAAGTAGAAAGCAACTAATGAAAGTTCACTGAATATCTTCAGCAGGATCTGAAGTCGGAAATTGAGTGTAAGAGACAATACTGCCACTACATCTGCTCATCATACTATTATACAGTAAGCCAAGAAGTTGCTAACAGTAGGGTAGTATCTTATGCAAACGGCACCAAAATAAGTGAAACAGTAGACTCCAAACTGATATAAAAAACGTGAACTACTTTTCGAAAGAGAACAATGTGAAATTTAAGAGATGGAAAACAGGAAGGACTGAAAACCGTGAATGTCTATTCTAATGAAAAGACTTAGAAGTGATAAAGAAAAATTTTTTCAAAATTTGAACGACTCAATATATAGGATTAAAAAGTAAAAGCATATGTTCTCAGAACTTTCAAAACCAGAAATAGAGTGCAATGATACAAAAAGGGAGATATAAGTCAGTTAAATGTAATGCAAAGAGGTTTCATGACTAAAACAATTTAAAAGATCTTGACGATAAGGAAAGGTTTCACGAATTAGGTTGTATGCATTTAATGCAGAGATATAGTTATACGTATTTAATAATAATTATACGCTTAGAAAGTAATTAAAAGAATATTGCGTTATTTCTTATCAACAAAGCCACGGGAGAAGATAGGAAAAAGGAACAAACACGATCCATAGACTAAAAGCGAAATAGAAAAACGGCTTTGCTGCGAGAAAGAGGAGGTCAAGACTCCTCACCCGGATAAAAGGAATTAAAGAGTAACAGCAATCGATACGCAGAGGACTCAATTTTTAGTTCAAGAAAGTTTCAGATGAGTTGAGTGTGAAGATGTTGGTAAGAGAATAAGAGAACTGAAGAGAACAACTTTCCTTTTATCAAGACTTTTCTAGAGGACGGAACGTGCTAGATATCTATGAGAAGGAAGATGTTATCGGATATACAGTATCTCACACACACACACATATATATATGTATGTGTGTGTGTATAGTGTGTGTGATATATATGTCAATATGTAAAATAAGGCAATTTATAAATTCACTGAAATTCAGGCAGTGTGTCAAATTGGTGATAACACACAACAACCAAACCTAACCTTTCTGGTAATACTGCATATTATTACTGGTATTTCCCAATATGTTAGATTAGGTTTTGTGTGTATCACCAATTTGATACTGCCTGAATTTGTCAATTTATAAATTGCCTAATTTTACATTGACTGTAACATATATACGATCTCTAAAAGGGGAACACACTAGTTTGATTAATTCATATTACAAAGTATTTGTCGTATAAATTCCTACGACACATTATTGTTATTTTCACGGAACTTTTGGGTTTTTTTTTCATTCCTATACTGTAGTTTATTAGTATATACTACGTTAGACTATCAAATGCAGCGTTGAATTACCATCCGAACACTTTAACAGCCGTTTGTCTCAAATCGATTTCCTAACCGTTTTGGGTGCGGATGGTCTTAGCCACCATATTCTTGTAACCTCAGCCATTGCAATTTCTTCTTATGATGATTCCTGAAAGACAATGTGTACAGAAATAACACACGCGCAATTCCAAAACTGAAGGCGGATATCACATTGGTTGTGGAGATTCTTGCTAGGGTTCTTGAAACTTCGAAGAACGTCTTCAAAGGATTCTTGAAACTGAAGGCTATTACACTGAACATGGTTTTACATGAAAAAAGAAAAACCGCCAAAGTTCAGTGAAAATAATGATGCATCGTATAGAAACGTACATGTCAAATACTTTGCAACATATGAATTAAAGGGGCTTTTCCGTTCTATGGGCACCAACCAAACTAAATTTGCGTTTGCATTATGATTAACAAAGTATATTTCAGTAAATTTCATTGTCTGAAGGTGAAGTAAATTAGTTTTATTCACGAATTAAAACAAACAGGTTAGGTTAGGTTGCGCGAACTAAGAATAAGATGGCCTATAGCCTACGTCCAATTTTCAACGCAAATTATCGTCCAATTTTTGAAGAAACGACAAATATTTTTTGTTTTTATTTATGTTCATTAAAGCTGTTAAATTAAATAAATTAAATTTCTCCTATTCAAAATGTACTCATTAATTATTGATTAAAAGTTAAAATAAGTTTAAAAAATATTAATTTCTCTCATTTCAATGGTGCCCATAGAATGCAAAAGGTCCGAATTAAATTAAATAATGCCTTTCTTTTCAAACTGTGTGTGTGTATACAGGGTGTTTATAAAGTCCCTATCTATTTCAATGGAAACGTAGCAAAAGGTAAAATTCAACAATATAATAGAAGGCATACATTTAATGAATACTTAAGCATATGATTCTACGTGAGCACCATCAGTATCTCTACAGAGTTCGAATCTGTCAGCAGCATTGCGGAACACATTTTGGAGCATGACGGGGGTTATTTTTGTAACTGCTGTGAGATACGATCACGTAAATGGCCCAGCTTCATTCAGATGGCATTTTAAACACCGTCGTCTTTCAACAAGATGGGGCACCTTGTCATTACGCAAACATTGTTCGGGAGTACCTAAATAGGCTGACCATATTTCCTTGAGACAAAAACGGGACATTGGGATGGCAAAAAAGGGACGGGGGTTATGTAATATTCTGTATTCATGAAAAAGTAAGTACATAAACCGGGACAAAATTGACATTTTTATTAAAACGACGGGACGGCCAGGAAATATAAAACAAACGGTACTGTCCCGTTCAAAACGGTACGTATGGTCAGCCTATACCTAAATGAACGATTTCCAAATCGGTGGATCGGACGTGGAGGCAACAGGCCCTGGGCGGCTCGATCTCCTGACCTAACGCCCTTGGATTTCTTTGCATGGGGCTTTATCAAATCAAACGTCTATCAAACGAGGGTTACAGATCTGCAAGATTTACGTGCTCGTATCGTAACAGCAGTTACAAAAATAACCCCTATCATGCTCCAAAATGTGTTCCGCAATGCTGCTAACAGATTCGAACTCTGTAGAGACACTGATGGTGCTCATGTAGAATCATATGCTTAAGTATTCATTAAATGTATGCCTTCTATTATAATTGTTATTGAATTTTACCCTTTTTGCTACGTTTTCACTGAAATAGATAGCTGTGTATATATATATATATATATATATATATATAATATATATATATATATATCGTAAAGAAACGACGCCTGTATAGGAGATATTCCGCGCAAGACGAGAGAGAGAACGGAACAAATGAAAAATGAGGTAACCACCTGGGAATCGAACCCGGGATCTTCCGATTGCCGGTCAGACGCGATACCATTACACCATGGTGTAATGGTATCGCGTCTGACCGGCAATCGGAAGATCCCGGGTTCGATTCCCAGGTGATTACCTCATTTTTTCATTTGTTCCGTTCTCTCTCTCTCGTCTTGCGCGGAATATCTCCTATACAGGCGTCGTTTCTTTACGTTATTTATACTACGTGTTCTTTGCAGTTGAATATATATATATATATATAATATATATATATATATATATATATATATATATATATATATACACACGGTGAACCAAAAGTAGGTGGACAGTAGGTTGAATACGGTTTGTTATATTATATTATATTATAACTATGGTGTTCATTATAACTATGGTGTTTGTGTTATATTATATTAATATTATAACTAAATTTATTTAAATTTTATTTTGTATTATAGTATACAAAAAAATTAAATATGTATTCTCAAAATAACGTTATCATTTACTGTCCACCTACATTTGGTTCACCCTATATATAGGGTGTCCCGTAAGTCTGGAACCATAGGGCAAAATGATAAAAACGGCAATAAAAACGCCGAAGAGACTTTTGGGGACTGTTTGTGAAATGAGCGAGGATGGTAGCGGCTGTCATCGTCGGTGGATGTCCTCGGAGGTCCACTGCGTGGTTTATCTCCTATGGATCCCGTTTCCCTGAACTTTGCTACAAGTTTGCCAACACAGCTGTGTGTGATCGGCGCGCGGTCTGGATGCAATCTGTTAAATTCCTCAGCGACCTCCCTCTGACTCCGATTTCCTACGAGCAGAATTACCTGGATGCGTTCTTCCTTACTCAAAGACATTATGGGCACTTGCATAAACGGAAAAACATGAATTACTTATTTTACCCTATGGTTCCAGACTTATGGGACTGTGTGTGTGTGTGTGTAGATAGATAGATAGATAGATATATATATATACAGGGTGGGCGGAAAGTAGCTCCCTATTTTGGATTGGTAAAAAAATACGTATATTATCCATTTATTTCAGAAGAAATAATATGAAAAGGTAGGCATACATGGTAGGTTTTCTCTAAAATTCAATGTGGGCTCCAACTCTTTCCACCAGCTTCTGGAGCCGCCCAGGAATGGCGTCCCACTGACTTTAGCAGGAACTCCGCGGGATGGAGGACATGACTTCCCGAATTCGGTCCTCCAGTTTTTCCAATGTCCTCGGTTTGGTGCGGTAGACTTCTTCCTTTACCCACCCCCAAAGAAAGAAGTCGCATGGTGTCAAGTCGGGGCTCCTGGCTGGCCATTCGCTCTTGTTGTCCGTGAGTGGCTGGATGCCCACTTCCCTGGGCGTTGGATGGGTCGTCGTGGTCCACATCAATGGCCAGCCAGGAGCCCCGACTTGACACCGTGCGACTTCTTTCTTTGGGGGTGGGTAAAGGAAGAAGTCTACCGCACCAAACCGAGGACATTGGAAGAACTGGAGGACCGAATTCGGGAAGTCATGTCCTCCATCCCGCCGGAGTTCCTGCTAAAGTCAGTGGACGCCATTCCTGGGCGGCTCCAGAAGCTGGTGGAAAGAGTTGGAGCCCACATTGAATTTTAGAGAGAACCTACCATGTATGCCTACCTTTTCATATTATTTCTTCTGAAATAAATGGATAATATACGTATTTTTTTACCAATCCAAAATAGGGAGCTACTTTCCGCCCACCCTGTATATATATATATATATATATATATATATATATATATATTAGATAGATAGATAGATAGATTTAGCATTATATATACAGTATACTATGTATATAATGCAAACCTTTATAAGGTGGACCTTACTTATAAAGGGTCGATAATGAGAGGTTTGCGGCCATGACACCCCCTCAGTTGCGAAGCTAATACTCAACACACTGAGTGGAGGTGGGGACTTGGAAGCTGGACACTAATGCGCCTGATGTCTCACCCATTATGGTCCATACGGGTAAAACCCCAGAATAATTTTGGAATGTTCCCTAAATCTACACAATGCAGTTTCTATAGGAAAGGAGTAAAAATTCAGAAGTTGGATTTTAAGGACCTCCCTATATATATATATAATGCAAACCCACAAGGAAAAAGAAAAATGATCCCAAGGCCTTTCGTGTATTCAGAAGTACACCTCGTCAGGGAATGACTTCTGAATACACGAAAGGTATATACAGGGTGTCCCGTAAGTCTGGACCCATAGGGAAAAATAATAAAATTACAAATAGTCCAAAAATTTATTACATAATCTGTTCAAAGTGTCCGCCGTTGTGTCGCACACATAGTTGAAGACGCAATCTCCACTGCGACAGCACTTTCTGAAACACAGTCGCAGAAATTTCTTGACACGCCTCCACAATGCGTGCTTTAAGGTGGAAAATGTTCTGAAGTTTGACCTCGTACACTTTGGCTTTCAAGTGGCCCCACAAATAAAACTCCAGCGGAGTAAGATCATAATAAAAAAATAATAAAAATAATAATAAAAATAATAAAAAAATATATTATAAATAAATTTTTGGACTATTTTGTAATTTTTATTTTTTTCCCTATGGGTCCAGACTTACGGGACACCCTGTATATGTAATAATATATATATATATATATATATAAAACAAGGTTTAATTTATTTGTGTTGATATATCAGTAAATTTTAATAATTAATATTGCACACAGATTTTTCATGTTCAATTAAAAATTACATTTCGGCGAAAAATCCACGAAAGCAAATACATCAAATTCCAATTACGAAATCTTTTTTATTTATCAAATGAATTCTCGTATATAATTTTTTTTTTTAGCTTGCATGCAAAATAAATTTGTATTGGACATTTATTGCTCCGATCTGATAAAAAAAATTTTTAACTGAAAATTATATTTTTTAAATTTTAAAATGTGTCCTTACAGAATGGTACACACACACACACACACACACACACACACACACACACAGAGAGACGTAGTAGCGAACGAGAACATGAAATGATATGGAAATTTTTATCTTTTTTTATTTTAGGGAAAGTATTTTGATAGCTAAAAATATTAAAATTCATAAATTAAAATAACTTGTTACAAGCAGAATGCTATTATTTACTTAAATTGGTATACAGTAGCTGTATGATTCATCTATTTACCTATATATGACGCGTCATAAAACTTGTCACCTTATGCCTACATAAATAATGACACGTCTCGTATATTTGTTATAATCTTTTTAAGTGTGTAGCAAAAATGTACTAATTCAAAAGCCGTAATAGGCAATCGTAATAAAGCAATTAAATTTATCCACATGCAAACAAATGCAGGAATTTGACTAGTCACCGCCTCTCAGAAGAGAACAACAGATGTCTGCCAAGGTTGTAGATCAAACCAGAACAAATGTTCTCCAAATACAAAAGTTCGGGGTAGACTTTGAAGTGATAATCACGGGTAAACTGCAAAAAGTATTTTTGGCTGCCCATGCAATAAAGGCCATCTAGATTCGTGACTAATGAACTACTGTAGATGTTCAACCACCGTAAAACGTTTCAACAAAAGCGTAACTCAACGCCCTCGAAAGAAACCAAAAGTAAACCAAATCACCAAGAGTAAGAGAAAAACCGGAGTCAATGAGAGGCCTATTAAAATTTTTCTTCGTTTACCCAGTGGTCGCCTATTTGCCTCACCAACATCATATCTCGCGTAAAGTACCGTTATAAGAAACTGTTTCATTTCAGTGAATGTTCTCGGTTATTGACACGGTTATTTCATTTAACGCACTAATCATTGTATTCTTTATTATAAAATAAAATATCAACCATAAATTAATGTAATATTAACTGTTAGTCAGCTGTTTGACCTATTGCTGTCGAGTAATTAACATAAATTCTTATTGTTGCGAATTATTTTAAAGGCGAAAAAGTTCGTACCGTATTATTCACCCCCAAAGGTAATTATTGACATTACAATCGAATATTTTGCCAAAGTTATTTCGCAAATAAACTCTCCATGTGACCACTGATAAATACACACGCATACACACATTAGAATTTCCCAAATCTCGCAAAAACAGGGAAGAAAATGGCTAGTATGCGAAGATAAACGCGATGGCATTTGTCTTTTTCAATAATGGTGGAAGAAACTTGTTTAATATAGAAAAGACCGCAGGTGCAGTCGAAATAGTTTCATCGTAAAATTACTTTAGTCCCACATTTCGATTTGGAATTGCATATAATTTTGTAGATTTGACGAGTTCGAATATAATACAAGAATTATTCCTTAAAGATTCGACATGTATATTGCATATATGTATGTATGTATGTATGTATATAGAGACTTTGCATAGAACAAAGAACCCTTATATTTGTCATTTACTTTTTCATGATGAAAGCCCCACGCGGGTAATGGGTCACTAGCATCTTTGCTGGTGACCCGTTGCCCGCGTTGGGCTTCCATCATGAAAAAGAAAAACTTTGGTACTTACGTATTAACGGGGGGCCACCAGATATTGATGATTGGTTAGGTTAAGTTGTAATATTTTCGTTCGTTGAAAATTTCTAATACATCATATTTTTTAAATATTTACAATGATTTATATTTCAAATTTTTACAACGAAAATATTACAACTTAACTTAACCAATCATCAATATCTGGTGGCCCCCCGTTAATACGTAAGTACCAAAACTTTAATATTTGCCATTTACTATTACTTATTCAGACTGGATTCAATATCGCAGAGGAGTTCCTTGGGTACTTGTGGGTTATCTGTCGCCACTTTTTAATTTAATTTTCCAACTTTTTCACAAATACAGATGTGTGTTATCATGTTGCCATTTTTACAAAAATATACTATTTTTTTCTTAAATTATTTTTATTTCTCAAAATAACAAACATTAATCATATTATTCGGGTGGCATGAACGCGGCGATGGCCTCCAGGATGCCGTCGAATGGGTCGACACTAGCGGGTAGCTTGCTCCTCCACATGAACTCGGCCAGGTAGGTCTTAAGATGGTGTCGGGCGGCCGTTCCTCGGTGACGCTTGTTCCTCCACTTTGCTGATCCCCACAAGCGTTCGATATTTTGAGTGTGGACTCCGGTATCTGCATCAACGAAATTGTATCGATGATTAACCTTGAAATGTTGGAAGCCAGCCTCCTGGAGGTCGGTGGTCTTATATCCTCGCCACTGTCGGAGTAGATAATGGAACCTTCGGCGATGTTTTCCACAATGGCAGCCAAGAGAGTTGCAGCAGAGCGGTTGGGAACTTGAACGATGAAGCAGTCGTTTGTTTCACGGCAAATTCCTCCGAACATCCATTGTTGTGGTAAAATGCGTCCGGCATTGTTTTTACGCCTCGTGAACAGGCTCTCATCGATCTCAACCACTATTCCTTCTAACCTAACCTAACCTAATCTAATCTAACCTAACCTCACACTAACCTAATCTAACCTAACCTCACACTAACCTAATCTAACCTAACCTCACACTAACCTAATCTAACCTAATCTAACCTAACCTCACACTAACCTAATCTAACCTAACCTCACACTAACCTAATCTAACCTAACCTCACACTAACCTAATCTAACCTAACCTCACACTAACCTAATCTAACCTCACACTAACCTAATCTAACCTAACCTCACACTAACCTAATCTAACTAAAAAATAAATGACCCACAAGTAAAAAGTGGAAACAGATAACCCACAAGTACCGTTCCTTGTTCCATGCACATTCTGTGTATTACATAAAAATTATCTCGGGGACGTGGGAGGACCATTCTCGGTTATATATATGGGATGAATTTCACAATTAAACACTGAAATGAATGAATAATGCAAACCCAAACCCACAAGGAAAAAGAAAAAAATTATTCCAAGGCCTTTCGTGTATTCAGTACACCTGACGTGTGTGTGTGTGTGTGTGTGTGTGTGTGTATATAAAAAAATTTTAATAACCTTCAGGAAAGAGTGCAACATCCACTCCAAGTTTTTTTTTTTTTAATTTATTTCAACTCTTCTTCGAAAGTGCTCAAAGTGCATGTTACACTTTATCCTGTGGGTGGGTTATTTCAAAATAGAGGCGCTCGCGTTTACTGTGACTATCAGCCATATATGCAGGGTGTTTCACAACCGGTCTGCCGTACTTTTGGGGTGATATCGAGTAAAAAAGTTAATACAACATTGGTGCTATTTCCAACCATTGCGGAGCTACGGACGTCTTAAGATGTGCAAACAACAAATCCCTAGTGTGTAATTCGATAGATGGCAGCACTGGTGGTAGTTTCGGTTAACGAAGTTACCACCACCTAATCCTCAGTTTTTTCTTTCAGTTGGTTCTGATCTGTGGTACGAGAAACTGTGTTGCGCTAAGGTGAACAATCAAAATGAATCAACAGTTCACACCCGCTCAATGCGCTGATATCCATTTCATTTATGGATTCTGTGATGGTAACAGCAGAGCGGCAGTTGAGGAATATCGAAGACGTTTTCCGAATACCGAACAGGCAAATGTTTAGTGACACACGCCAGAGATTAAGGGAAACAGGGACAATTGTTCCACGGAACCAAGAACATGTAGCTCGACGGCCCGTTGCTGTAGAGGAGTGCATACTGGACCTAGTACAACGTAGCCCAATTACCAGTGTTCGAAGGATTTCTAGACGAATTGGTGAATCCGCAACGTGTGTATGGCGAACCATACATGATGAGGGTTTGTATCCCTATCATTTGCAACGTGTTCAAGCTCTTCAACCGAATGATTACGATAAACGTGTTCAATTTTGCCAGTGGATGGTTATGCATCGCCAAATTCTTAATCGCATACCGTTTAGTGATGAAGCACAATTCATTCGGGATGGAATTAACAATAGACGAAATTCCCACTCGTGGTCAGCCGATAATCCCCATGGTATCGTTGAAAGAAACTTTCAACATCGATTCTCGGTGATTGGACCGTTCGTTTTGGAACAACGATTAACCGCTGATATTTATCTGAACTTCCTGACGAATGAATTGCCGCTTTTGATGGAGAACGTGCCTTTGGAGACGAGGCGCAGGATGTTCTTTCAGCACGATGGGGCGCCACCACATTTTGGTCGTCATGTTACGGATTACTTGAATTAGCGGTACGGTAATCGTTGGATTGGGCGTGCTGATCCAATATCGTGCCCCCCCAAGATCTCCGGACCTAAATCCGTTAGATTTATTTTTATGGGACCTTATGAAAGAGATGGTTTACAAGACGAAAGTACAAACGAGAGAGGAACTCTTGCGTCGGATTATGGATGCCGCTGCTTATATACGAGAACACTCCGAAATGATTCAATGGACAGTGGACTCTTGTTTGGAACGAGCAAAGCTATGCATTAAAAACCGAGGCGGACATTTTGAACATTTATAAGGTCTCTCTCATAAAATGTAGCAATAAATACATCAGATTAACACACTTATTTTTTTTCCGTGCACCTTAAAACGTCCGTAGTTCCGCAACGGTTGGAAATAGCAGATAATGTATTAACTTTTTTACTTTATATCACCCCTCCAAAGTAGTATGGCAAACCGGCGGTGAAACTGTGTGTGTGTGTGTGTGTGTGTGTGTGTGTGTGTGTGTGTGTGTGTGTGTGTATTTTGCTGGTTAAAAAATGAGATTCCCACCCTGAATAACAAAATAATTATATTTACGATATTATAATATCCTTGAAATCTATGTAAATTAATTATTTAAGACCTAAAATCTTGGTGTTTATCTACTATTTCCGTTGAACTAAAGGAATTAATAAATGCTATATTTTATTTTAAACTTATAAAAATATATAATCTATATATACTAACAATCCTATCCCCGTCGTCTATCAACATGATGGTGCTCCTTGTCACTGCTAAAATTGTTCAGGATTATCTAAATGGACGTTTTCCAAATCGCTGGATCGGACGCGGAAGCAACAGACCTTGGCCAGCGAGATCACCAGATTTAACCCCTTTAGATTTCTTTGCATGGGGCTTTATCAAATCGCACGTCTATCAGACGAAGATTACCAGTCTTGAAAACTTACGTATACGAACTGCTGCAGATAACATAACCCCGCAAATGCTCCAGAATGTGTTTAGAAATGCTGCGGAACGATTTGAGCTGTGCAGGGATACTGATGGGCGTCACGTCGAATCCAACTCTTAATTATTTAATAAATGTTACCACTTTATCATTTTATGATTGAATTCCATATAATTTCCAAGTGCTTCACAAAAATAGATCCTGACTTTATGTACACCCTGTATATGGAAAGAAAGCGCCGTTTCACTAATAAAACACACTTTATATGAACAAAATATGTCTTAAGACATTAATTTAGAGCAAAAATAGGAGTCATTCTTGGTCATGTAGTATATAGAGTAACATACTAAGAAAATTATGCGTTTGTTCAGTGCTATCATAAAGAATGCAGGCATCAACCTCCCAATAAGTAGAACCTAATTGATCAATTACTGGACGAAAATGGGGATTAAACGCTTGTCCTCATCTCCTGTACATAGTTTTTGAACGCCAGCTGAAGGATATAACACATTTTAATAAGAAAACACAGTGCCTTATTCAGCTAGCCTTTGGGATACGCATTGGCAGGTTTTCTAGGTAATGTTTCACAAAATGGTGAGCTGTTGAGATGAAAAATGTTTTTGTACTAAAAAGAAAAAGTCGTGATGGGCGGGAAATTAACGCCGTTATCTTAATTAGTTGTTTTAAGAATACGTCACACAAAAAAGAACTGAGTAAACTGCCAATAAAGGGAATAAAATAACCCCAAAACAAATAATAATTTCTCGGCAGCAATATAATTTTTTAAATTTTCTAATTAATATAATTTTTATAAATTGGCTGACTACAGTCATACGGTACCCTGATACATACTAATGGAACGAGTCATCCAAAATTTTGTAGCCAAGTCGTTACAAACTCGTTTGTAATTAAGGTGACAATGGAAAGCAAAACAATTTGTCTAAAGTTTGTATTTTAACTTTGTTTACAGTTAAAATACGACCAAGAATGAAGTCGCCATATTTCTTAAAGAAACTTATTAAAAATTACTAATCTCCAACAAGTGGTGTGACGTCAGTATATCCTCAGTGTTTCTAAGCAACGTCAGTATAATGGAAATTATCCTTTGTTTGATGGTATTGTTTAACCACCTCCGCAAATTCTAAGGTCACATGAAGGAAGGGACCTACAGCTTTACGTGGGAATTACGGGTCGCAACATAATGTGGTTGCAGGAGGAGGCTCCCATCCAACTATAACCCACAGCTGTTCTCACTTCATTGATTAATTAACGAGAAATGGTGGTAAAACATTGGCCACTAAGTACCCCTGTAAATTATTTACTAAGTATGAATCCTGCTACGGTAATACCCTTCAGGGAGAGAGAGTTACAAGGCGTTACCTGGACAAGAGAGCCTCAAAGACCTTTCAGTCCATTCGGGGAGGTTCCTCTTATTAAACTGTTAATTTTTTAACTGTTCTAGCAGTAATATAAAACTGGATAGAAAAGCATAAGGTTCTCTCTACCCACCCTCCGCTCCTTCCCCGCCAGAGGCGGGTACGGAAAAAGGTTGAAAAAAGCATCTTTACCCTAGAAAATAGCCAAGGAAATTTTGGAGGAAAGAGGAGCATATACGAGTTAGCTCTACAACTACGCTGTGTACACACAGATCGTACACTAAATAGCACCGCTGTATAAACTAACCGATAATATATGTGTCGATCAGATATCGACCACTTGGTATCGTCACAAAAACCTCGGGGGGGAAAGGGAGAGCAAAATGAAGAAAGCTAGCGACTAGTTTCCACAAAAAGAATCATAAAAGTGAAGAGTTAGGGCCTACTGTAAAGTTTAAGCAAAAGTTTTAGCCTAATGAGGCTCGAGTTCATCTGAGCAAAATGGTACTGGAGAAGAACCCCACCCCAAGGGTACCCCTACTTCAAAGTTTGTAAAAATGAAAGCTTTGACTTTTTAAAATAAAAGCGATGTAGCCCTTAAATTATAAACAAAATATTGAATGATTTAAAAATAGATTTAAAAATCTATCTGTGTGACAGTTACAAGAAATTTTACTTTTAACTTTTTAAATAAAAAAACTGGTTTCATTTTATATACGAAATTTCTTCTGGAAGAAGGGCCATTATATGGGTTGAAAACATCACTCGAATATTTTGAATTTTCTTGCTGGTTTTTAATTCTCGTTCTTAAAAAAAATTCTGCATTTGTTGCAGTTTTTATATACTGTAATCTATTGATATAGGCGCTATATGTATTTATATTATGCAGGAAGGAGGGACCAAGGGCCCTTTGAAGTAGGAGAAAAAGAGAGCGAAATAAAGGTACTCTGCGTTTGGAAGACTAGAGGTCATAGATAGGGGGAAAGATGGAGTGAAGAAGGTTGCTCGAGTTGACCGGTTGAGTAGATGAAAGAGAGAGAGAGAGAGTGCCCATTGACCTTTGCATTAGAGAGCTGGACAGGAAAGGGATAAGAATGTGTCGAAAGTTTGATACTGCATGCTCTACTTAAAAGAGGCATGCAGTTAGAAAGTTCAGAAGAAAAGTGTCCCTTATAAGAGAGAGAGGCAACATTGCGGCGAAGAGAGAGGGATTGAAGATAATCAGCAATAGGCGGGGAATTGATGAGAAGGAAAGCCTTTGATTCCACCTGGTCAAGTACAGCCGTGCGAGTTGAGCCACCCCACACTCGAGAAGAGTACTCCATACAGGGGCGGACAAGACCCCTGTATAGAGACAGCAACTGAGTGAGGGTGAAGAAACTGCGCATCCAGGACAGCACACCCAACCTCTTAGAAGCTGTTTTAGAAAGAGTATGCGTGATCTCCTCAGGAAAAATCACACGAAAAGGAAATACCAAGAATGTTAAGAGAAGAAAAAGGATTGAGTTGTGTATTACTGAAGATAAAGGGATAGTCGTGTGGGAGATTGTGGCGAGTATATAGATGAAGGAAATGGATTTTCGAGGCATTGAAAACCACAATGTTTTTTCTGTCCCAATCAGAATAGTAAAAAGATCAGAAGTCGGGTGCGCCATAGCGTGTCTCGCAAGGAGAGAGAGTGTTGAGAGAACCGCTTTGTGAAGCGGGTGGAAAAGTAAAAGGTGGAACCATCGGCATAGGAGTGGATAGGACTGGAAGTGCGACTAATAGATTATTGAGAAATAAAAGGTGGAGAGTGGATGACAGGACAGACGCCTGAGGAACACCACTGTTAATAGCTTTAGGAGAACAGTGGCCATCTACAACGCAGCTACAGATCAGCCGGAAAGGAAATTAAGATGAAGGCAGAAATAAAAGGATAAAAACCGGGAAAGGGTAGTTTGGAAAAGAATGATTTGCACACTTCAAAAGCTTTTTGTGTCTAGCGCAATAGCAAACGTTTTATCAAAATCCCGAAAGGAAGATGACAAGAGTCTGAGAGAGATTCAAAAAGATGGTCAGTAGAGCGTCCCTCGCGGAACCCATACCAATAATTTGAAAGAAGATTGTGAGAAGAAAGGTGTTTAAGATCTTTCTATTAAGGATAGATTCAGAAACTTTGGAAAGGCAAGAAATCAAAGTAATTGACGATAGTTCGAGGGTTGAGAGCAGTCACCCTTCGTTGGTCACCCTTGAGAGCAGTCACCCTTCGCTAGATGAAAGCGAACTTCCAGCAGAAAGAAAAGGCGTTATATATATATATACACGGTATATATTTATATTTGTTTATATATATTATATTTCTACTGTCCATTTACCTTAATGCAAGAACACAAATTAAATTTGATATTAATGAGGCCTGCAGGAAATTTTCGCTTTCAAAAGTTTCTTTGACGAATATTTTTTCTTCTGTAAATTTGAAATATTAAATATATTTGCACACTAATTCCATTTCACACACACACACACACACACACACACAATTTATTATGTATGTATGTATGTATCTCCTCAGAGATGGACTTCTTAATGACGTTGGAGCTGCGCGTTTAGGAAGACTATTTCATAATACTCTCTTCTTTTCAGGCTGCCGTAACTCGAACGATCCTGGTGTAATTTCCTTAAATTTCCCTTACACGCGCGATGGTAACGCGGTTTTAGCAAACAATTTGAAGGTTCTAGCCTTAAATGCTCGTAGCCTACGAAACAAAATAAACACATTTTTTCTTTAATTGCTTGCAAAGACTATGATTTAATTGCGATAAATGAATCGTGGCTTAGCACTGAAACACGTGACTTTGTAGGGGAGTATAAAATTAAAGGTTATAGACTTTTTGTTAAAAACAGAAAAGGTAGGCGAGGAAGAGGTGTTATGTTGTATATCAAAGATACGGACGAAGCGTTATATCGTAAACTAAAGGGAATAATAGGTAGTGAGAGAGCCTTAATTATGGGCGACTTTAATTGTGCTAACGTGAATTACGATACAATGCAGGGAGATGCGAAAGGTAATCGTTTAGTTAATTTTCTCGAGGATAGCTTTCTTATTCAAAAGGTTGAGGAACCTACGAGGTTGGACAGTATTTTAGATTTAGTAATAACTACGGATGATAAGCTTATCACTGATTGTCAAGTAACCGTTAAGTAATAGCGATCACAATATGGTAGTTTGTCCTCTCAGTAAGTCACTCGAAACCAGCTAACTCGACTAAAATGCCTAACTTTCAGCGCGCAGACTTTTGTAAATTTAGAAATGAATTGTCACACGTCAATTGGAAAAACGTAATGGGGACCTCCAACGCAAAAAATAATGTAGGAATCGTTTGAAACGGTATTTATGACTATAAATGAGGACTGTACCGTACAAGATTAAGCGTGCGAAAATAAATAACAAGCGCTTGTGGTTTACATCTAGAATAGGGATATTATAAAGAGTAGAGATAGGGCTTATAGGCTACATAAGTGCGATAAAGGTAATTTGTGGTTACGAAACTACATATCTCTAAGGCGTGAAGCGAAAAGCGTAATAAAAAAGTTCAAGCGCGTTGAAATCTCCATAGCTTGTGACGGCAAAGAAAACCTCAAGCGATTTTTTCAATACGTCAATAATAGGAACCCAGTAAAGAGCATCTTGGGACCGTTGAAAAATCTGATGGTGAGCTAGTTTCTGAAAACAAGCAAATGGCTATTCTGCTAAACGAATTGTTTACGTTAGTTTTTACAACAGAAGATGTAACAAATATATCCCTACGGTTAGAAATAATACCTTCTCTTGATAATGGTAATACTTTAGATAATATTGTGGTGAGTGAAAGGGAGGTACTACACTATATTTGTAAAATGAAAATGCTTAAATCACCGGGGCCGGATTCCATATATCCCATACAACTAAAAGAATTAAAAGAAAGCATTGTTGTGCTGCTAACAAAGGTTTTTAAGGGGTGCGTACCAGATAATTTCAAGTTAGCAAATGTAACACCTATTTTTAAGAAAGGCGATAAAGGTGCAGCGGGAAATTATAGGCCAATCAGTTTAACGTCTGTTGTAGGTAAGCTACTGGAATCAATAATTAGGGATCGTATAGTCAAACACTTAGAACTGCATAACTTGAGTAGAAATACGCAGCACAGCTTTAAGCGAAACAAATTTTGCTTAACTAATCTTTTAGAATTTTCCAAAGCGTGGTTGAAGTTTACGATAATCATCGGGTGGTAGATATAGTATATTTAGATTTTCAAAAAGCGTTTGACACCGTACCGCACAAAAGACTCGTTGAAAAAACTAAGGCTTATAGAATCAGGGGTGTAGTAATAAATTGGATAGAAGAGTAGTTGCAAGGTAGAAAACAGAGGGTGGTCGTTGATGGAGCGTAGTCGTCTTGAGCTAATGTAGCAAGCGGCGTACCTCAGGGTTCTGTATTGGGGCCCCTTGTTTTTCTTGTATCCATTAACGATTTAGTTGTCGGCCTAGTCAGTACAATTTCAAAGTTTGCAGATGACACAAAGTTGGGTGGTAGGGCGATTAATGATGAAGATAGAGGTAAAATCCATGAAGATCTGAATAAAATAGTAGATTGGTCGGTCACATGGCAAATGAGATGTAACGTCGATAAGTGCAAAATTTTGCATATAGGTTCGCGTAACGATAATTTTGCGTATAGTATGTCAGTGAAGGAGTTGGCAAGCGTAGATCAGAAAAAAGATTTGAGTTATAATCACTGGTGATTTAAAAGTGGCGAAACAAAGTACATCAGCGGTCAATAAGGCGATCAAAGTGCTAGGTTTTATAGCTAGGAATTTTGAGTACAAATTGCACGATATTATAGTCCTCTTTATAAATCATTAGTTAGACCCCATTTGGAGTACGTGATCCAATTTTGGAATCCGCATATGCGAAAAGATATAGACAAAATCAAAAGAGTTCAAAGACGGGCAACTAAGATGATTCCGTCGCGTCGCTTAGGTCGAAGTCGTACGAGGATAGACTTAAGGAGTTAAAATTGATACACTCGAGACTCGGAGGCTAAGGGGTGATCTAATCCAGGTTTTCAAAATTATGAATGAGTTCGATAACGTAGATAGAGAGAGCTTTTTAGAAATATATCAATATAATAGGACTTGAAATAACGGGTGTAAGTTGACAAGTAGAAGGTTCGAGACAGCAGTTGCCAAAAACGTTTTTACGCATAGAATAGTAAATAGCTGGAATAGTTTGCCGGTAGAAGTAATTAGTAGCACGTCTATAAACATCTTTAAAAATCGATTAGACGCATATGTTGATAGATTGGGTATAGTTTAAGGTAGTAAAATTAAGGCTTTGTGGTTCGGAACCCACGTAAAATTGTAGGTCCCCTCCGCCACCACGGAGGACATACACAATTACGAACACAGTTAGGTAGACCAGCCATGAGTGGATCCTAGGGTCTTCGTTGGTCTGAAACATTATAACATTATAACATTATAATATATCACATACCGTAATGTAATCGCTGCTGGGGAGAAATGAGTAGAATTTAACGGCTAAATAAAATGCTGAAAGTCGCATATCGATGAACACACAAGAGTAATCAGAGCTCAAATTCACATTATACATCTTAGTGCATACTTCGGAGAAGTTGACAGCCAGTCATAGTAAGTTTCAAAGATCTCAACAGTATTATACTTTACTTTAAGACTAAAAAAAAATTACGTCAGGAGTATCATGCACAACCCTCTTGGATTACATGAACAACGCGTCGAATTTCATGTGATGTTGACGTTCAACGTTAATGATTTTAAGATTTTAAGTGAAAATGAAGTTTGTTTAGTATTTTAGCCGAATAACTAAGTCGTACATACATTTCAAAGATTCAATGAAAATAACTAACCTAACCTAATCAAACCAAACTTAATCTGACGTAACTTAAACAAGCTTAACATGAATAGAACTGCCGTGCATAAGTCGAGCTTTTAAACGATATTGTGCATGTTTATAAATTTTGCCGTCGATGCTGTGAAGGTCGACTTTGTTCCTATATATCAGTGTTTCCCAAAGGGTTGCCGCAGCATACTAGCGTCCCATGAAACCAGTAGAAGTGTGTCGCGGGCTTCAAAGTGTTTTGGAACTACTGCCCTACATCCTTTTGTTGGTCGTAAAACTTTATATACGACGCTACTCATACTTCACTGGAAACAGTTAACGCGAACTATGGACAGGAAAAAGCTGTTTTACCAAAGCTGCGAACAGAATTGTTTAGAAACAAACTATGTATTACCTTCCCTTCTCTAACTTTCCATCAACTTCCATCACTATATATGTGCTACGTCGTAGCCAATGTTGTAACACCCCCTCTCGTTGATCAGCGAAGTTAAGCGATATTGGGTCTGGGTAATAGTTGGATGGGAGACCGTCCTCCGTGTCCAGATTATGTAGCGACCCGTGGTTCGGATCCCACGTAAAGCTGTAGATCCCCTCCGTCATATGACCTTAAATGTTGCGAGGGAGGTTAAACAACTCCTAATCATTATTATTACTTCCATCAATATTGTATAAAATCCTTTTCTGTTTATTAAAGCTTTGTTTGACTTTAATTTATTCCCCAAAAATATTTTGATAATTTTACTTCGTAAACCAAGTTTGGCTTTTCAAATTTCATGTTTAATCTTTTTTTTTTTTTTTTTTAAGAAAAGTTTATGCGCTTTTATATTTTATGGTTGTATGCAGAATTTATGATGTACAGGGTGTTTCAAAACTCCGGAATGGAATCGTTGGAAATATTTTTAATGTCATATATATATATATATATATACAGTCAAATTGCATCTGGATGGGTTAAAAGCATGCGCTATAGTAACGAAAAATCCTTTATCAGTAAGACAGTCCGCCCCCCCCCATATATTTGCTAAGATTCTTTGACCCCATTAATTTCCTGCATTTCTGCAGCAAGGCAGCCGCTAGGATTTCGTCTGTTTCGATGCGATCTATTCCGGAGTTATTTAATATTAGATTATAATAACTGGTGGTCTTTCAGGATTCCTCGTATTATCAGTAGTTGAAGTTTTCAACACCTGTTTTAAAAACCTTCCTTTCTTTGCTAATTTTGTATTTCTTTCATACAGTTACAAAAGAACATTGATGAATTCATGATTAAAAAAAAATAATCTGCTTTTCAACTTCAGTAGAAAGTAGGTTCAACAACGTTAAAATTACACTTTCCTGAAACTTGACTTTGAAGGGTTGCCCCCAAATCACACTATAGTTATTAGGCCTCTCTGGCGAAATGTTGCAACTTATTTATTGCGAGTCTTCTATAATTTTCAAAAATGGGTAGAGTTAGTTGGTTGCGGTTTATTAGCATACGTGGAAGTGGGCATTGCTTCAGTGCACCTTTTCTTCCTGCGACGGAAGAATCAATACACTCCTCCACTCTTTGTCCTCTAAGTCCTATCACAATTTTACGGCGCACGATCACAGCTCTCAACTCCAACTCTCGCTTCAACTGTCTATCTTCAACTTCAACTGTCGAATGTCTCCCAGTTTCTTCCAGTGCGTTCTCTCGCCTCTGTCCCGTTCACAACTTTCCATCATTGATCTCGTTGGATGAACAATGTTGAGGGTTTTTTTTCCTTATAAACATGGAACTACACAACTTTTAAACGTTCTATACTAAAATTCTTACTGCAGCCTACTTGTATAGTATTTAACTAATTTATTTGGCCTATTTATTTAGCCGTATTAAACCCTATCGTTGTCTATTTAGTGTTATTACTAAACTATTTAACGAATACATGATTGGAAGGTGTTATGTCACGTGACTGTTATTCTTATTTATGATTAGATAAACAAGATGACAAGTATGAACGCAACGAGGCCTGTTCTTTTGGCTTCGTGCCAAAAATCATGTATTCCTCCGAGTCCTATTTCCTAATCTTATAATCTATTTATTAAACCTAACTTAAGTTTCTTCCAATTAAGTATTATGGATTTCATTATTTCGTATTTATTAATAAACCCCCAATTTTGCAATCCCAACAACTTGCATACTGACATAATTACATCATACTTAAAAAAAGAACGGTTTATAATTGGTACAATTACTTCACTGAATCATACTGGTATTTGTATATGATAAAGTGCTGGGTGATCTGAGTTTTGCAGTGTTGTGTGTGTGTGTATATATAAGTTAATTAATTGCACAAACAATAATACCAAAAAACGTGATACAAGTAAAATTGGAAAGTATAAACAAGGAAATACAAGCCCTAATTAACGGGGCCATTCAGAGAGAGAAGCAGAAAATGCGGTGAAAACAACAAAAGGTAACCGAAAATACTACTTTTGCTTCGCGAAAAGAAAAACAAAAACGCAGACCACTATCGCACCATTAAGGAAAGAAAATAATGATCTAACCGATGACCCGAAAGATATATCTGAAATATTGAGAGCTCAGTATGAATCGGCTTTCAGTACCCAAAATAAAGACAAAGCAGTACGTGAGTACCTTTTTTGAATAGAAATTAAATGGAGAATGCATAACTGATTTTAAATTTACCGCATGAGATATAGCGAAAGCTATGGCAAATAAAATCGCATTCGGCTTCAGGTCTGGACAAATGGAATGCTTTGTTGATTAAAAACTAAGATAATAATAATGATTGCGGTTGTTTAACCTCCTTCGCAACATCTAAGGTCCTATGACGGACGGGCCCTACACATTTACGTGGGATCCACGGGTCGCTACATAATCTGGACACGGAAGACACAGTCTCACATCCAACTACTACCCAGACCCATTGTCGCTTAGCTTCTTTGATCAACGGGAAGCGGTGTTACGACATTGGCTACGACGTAGCCCTAAAACCTAAGAACGAAATAGCTACACCCCTTTACTGGATATGGAGAAGATCCCTGAACACGGGGAAAATACCAAGCAAACTAAACAGAGTGAACATTGTTTGTAGTATATATAAAGGAGGGGGATAGGGCTCAAACAAAGAACTATACACCGATGTCAATGACCTCGCATTTCACCAAAATATCTGAAGGAATAGTCTGGGAGAAAATATGACTTTGGAGACGGGAAATATTCAATGAGAATCAGCACGGATTCCGATCAGGAAGATCGTGCCAATCACAACTAATAGAGCAATGATAACTACGATGTAATAAAAACACAGTTTGCTAAAACATTCAATAAGTGTGATCATGACATAATAGCACACAAAATGAAACATACGGGAATAACAGGCAAAGTGAGCAAATGAATTTACAACTTTTTCAGGGAACGGCAGCAAGCCGTAAACTCCAAGGTAAATCATCATCAGAATCGGAAGTACGCAGTTCAGTTGCACAAAGAACAGTATTAGCCCCCACTCGTATTCATTATCATGCTGACAGATACAGAAAATGAAGTAGACAACAACAGTACAGCAACATCCTCTGCTGACGATACAAAAATCAGCAGAAAAATCGGCAATGCAGAAGAGATGGAAGGCTCTACAGAGGGGGACAAACAGAATATACAAATTGTCACAAGACAGTAACATGAATTTTAACATCGAGAAATTTCAGCTCTTGAGGTATGGACGGAATGAAGAACTTAAACAGACGGCATACCTATGCCCCAGATAGACAAAATTCAGAGAAGCACGAAAGCAAAATATCTAGGGGTAATAATAATAGATAATACAAAATTTGAAACGGAATCAGAGAACCAAAACAAAAAAGTGAGAAGCGTTACGGGATAGCTCCTAAAAACCTTTAAAAGAAGTGATACTGATCATACCAAAACTTAAATACTGCTCAGTCTTGTTCCCATACAAAAAAAGAAAGAAATAAATAAACTAGAAGAGGTTCACAAGAATTTCACAGTCAAGATTGATGGCTGCAAAGAACTCAACCACTGGGAAAGACTGCGTAAATTCATTTTTTATTTGCTGAAAAGAAGCGAGAGAGACGCCATAATTTACAGATGGAAAATGATTCAAAAACTGGTACCTAACCTTAAACTAAACCCAATTAACATCCAAGCAACATTGGAAAATATGAAAGGTGGAATGTGGTGTTCCCAAAGTAAAGGCCCGACAAGGAACACACTTCAATACTGAAGGAAAATAGCTTGGTTGTTAGGGGGCCCCAAGACTTTTTAACCAGCTTCCAAAGGACCTCAGAAACTTCACAGGGGTCAAAGTTGAAATTTTCAAAAGACTAGATGCCTGGCTCAGAACGGTACCAGATGAGCTGGGTGTGCCTGGCTATGTTCGATGGAGATCACAAAAAAACAACTCGCTCCTCCATTAGGCCACGCCTAGAGGTAGGTCCACCAGCTTGACCTTCGTGTGAAGAGAGACCGACGCACGAAAATTTTACCAGGTATACTGTGTATATACTATAACCTTCGTTAACCTTTCTTTTGCTTCCACCCGAATTATTTATTCTGACAAAGGTCAAGCTTGTTACTCCGTTAAACTGTAGGTCTGAGGTGGAATCCGAACCACGAACCACCACGGATGGTCAGAAATTACAAAGTCTTCGCCCGGACTTGCTCTCACGACCTCCCGATCAGCAGCCCAGCGCCTTAACCACTAAGCTACTCAGGATACTCATTTATCCACCAACCAATTTTATTGTATGGAAGGATGAACAGCTGGATTTACTGCTCGCCGACTGCCGTCCACTGGGAATCGAACCCGGGGCCGATGATTCATAGTCAGCTATGCTAACCACTACACCACCAAGGCGATATATACTCGTGTATGTATGTATGCACGCAATATGATTGAATTTATGAAGCATGATTTATAAAAAATTTTGTGTTTGCATTAATTTTATTGGGAAATCAATTTTGACCGCCTAATTAAGAGCCTTTAGAAAAGACTTGAACATCATTTCGACTTTCTTCATGTCTATGAAGACTCTTTTTATTTAACCTTCTCGAAAGCAGAATCTCATTTGTAAAACAGACGAGAGAAATTATGCTCGGAATGAAGCCTTAAATTTTCGAGTTGATCTCGAATGCAAAATCAGAAACATTCGCTAATTATGAACGAACGCAATTTTGTTCTGAGTTGAAGGTAGAATCAAAGAAGTAGAATGGCCAAAGATTACGTTTGAAGGGCTTCATTTGACCTCTCTAATTTGTAGATTTTATTAGTTTGCTATGGAAATGCAGTGCTGTTTGGTGCTTTTCTGTATGTAATACGTGTATTATATAAACGTACGTGTGTGTGTGTGTGTGTGTGTGTACAAGATAATTTTATCTGTATGTCTATCAAGGCCAAATTTTGTATATGAAAATACTTTATATTTAAAATTCTGAGATCTAATAGCCCAATTTTTAGATCCACATGCACGACTGATATTAATACGACTTGATCACGCAATGGACTACTGTATATACAAAAAAGACCGAATACGTTAATAATTATTAGCGATGAGGGCCAGAAATTGGCACAGCACAACACTCATGCCAACTAATGCGACCCACTGCACTAATTCCTGACTTATTATTATTATTATTTAGCAATCATTGGGAGTCGAACCCATTGCCTGAGCGACCTGAGATATAGGGTACGTTGCGGTAATATGTTGTTAGAGGTTGTGCTTTTTATGGGGTAAAGTGTTGATCATTTTTACTCCCTTATTTATTTATTATGTTGATATGCCGGGTGTCCACAAAGTCCCGTTCTGGTTTTAAAATTTTATTACAACAGAACGAAGAGAGATAAAATAATGAAGTTTTTTGCATTTTGTTGCTTAACTAAAGTTTTTTTCCTCATTTACAGGTTGTAATCTGAGTGTCAAGTTGCTCTTGATAGGAGTTTGAACGAAAATGGCGACTACACAGGAGAAAGCTCAATGTGTAATCTGGTTTGTAAAGCTTGGCCTATTTGCACTTTATACTCGAAAAGATGCAATCTCTTGTGTACAACTTTGTGTACCGTTGATCTTGGTAGCTGAAGTTCACTTGAAACACGACGACTAGACTTTCCAGGGCTGCGTTGGAACGTCTCTTGGAACGTCTCTTGGAACGTCTCTTGGACGAGTCTTGGCGAGTCAATCACACTTCTTGTCTCCCGAAACTCGCAAAACCACCACCTAATGCTGAGTTTGGAGGGAGGATCCTTGCCATATTGACGGCGGTAATTCCGATGAACAGTTGTCACTGATTTCGTCTCCACAAACCAGATTACATATTGAGTTTTCTCCCGTGTGTAGTCGCCATTTTCGTTCAAGCTTCTTTCAATAGCAATTTGACACTCGGATTACAACCTGTAAATCAGGACAAAAACTTAATTAGTTAAGCAACAAAATGCAAATAAATGCATTATTCTATCTCTCTTGGTTTGTTGTAATAAAATTTTAAAACCAGAACGAGACTTTGTGGACACCCGGTAGTTTAAATAGTTTGTATTAATGTTGTTCGGGGTTGTTTAACCACTTTCGTAACAAGGGCCGTGGGACGGAGGAGACCTACAGCTTTACGTGGGATCCAAACCAAGGATCACTACATCACCTAAACACAAAGGATAGTCATCCATCTATCTACTGAACAAATCCAACATAGCTTATAAGCTCGCTGGTTATATGTACTTTTCAGGTGTTTCGTGCGATGATTCCTCATTTCACGCAGATCAGGCTTGTTGCCCCCTCCTCTTGAGCTGGCCTGATGAAGTAGGGAGTTGGTTGCTTGCGTTCTCCATTTCACAGAGCCAGGTACTCCCGGCTCATCTAGAATTACTCTTGGCCAAGTGTCTAGTCTTCTTTTGAAGATTTCCACCACTACACGGGTTGTTTCGTATTTCCTTGGGAAGCTTGTTGAACAGTTTGGCCCTCCCACAACAAAGTTATTTTCCTTGAGGATGTTCCCTGTCTAGCCTTTAGTTCGGAAACAACACATTCGTCCGTTCCTGTTTTCCACTGTTAATTGAATGAATATAGGGTTCAAATTGAGATTAGGGACTGGTTCCTCCATTATTGTCTTCTTTTCAGCGGATATAAATTTAATTCACGTAATCTTTCCCAATAATTCCACTGATCTTGGGTGTGAGGCTTCTCGAATCCCTTCTAGTTGACGAATCTTTTGTTTTATATTCCAACTTGGGTAAGATCAGTGTTTTCAAAAGAGGAATAATCGTATTTTTCTCTTATTTTAAAGGTTTTTCTTTTATTCAATTATTTTTTTTTTGTTTACTGTTATCTTATTTTGTTTCAAATATCGCGTCATCAGTCATTGTAACTCCTAATCTTTTGCTTTCGTACTTCTCTGAGTTTCCTGTCTATCTGGAGCATAATATTCTATTTGTTTTAGTCCCTCACTTCTTCCATATCTCAAGAGCTGAAAAGTTTTGGTGTTAAATTTTATATTACTGTCTTCAGACCAATTGTAGATTCTGTTCATATCTGTTTAGAGAGATTCTATCTCATCTAGGTTACTTATTTTTCTATAAATTTTTGTCACTAGTAAAGTGTTACGGTGCAATCATTGGTAACATATATATATATATTATATGTAGCGGATCGACAAGAAATAGACCAACAAATAGACAGAAATACTTTCCTTCCACGCTACCATCAAACAGTCTTGGAACACACGTGGGCAAACAAACAATGGAAAGTCTGTTTCTTCCCAAAAGGCGCGAATGTAAGCCTTTATCAACTAAAGGACGCGTGGACAAAGCGTCTTAAGATTTGGTACAGTCCTACGTCACAGGAACTACGAATAAAAGCGAGCTTCCACTTGCTTTCATTCTCACTCACTCTCACTCACTGGTACTCACATCATCGAACGTGAGCAACGTCCATCAACCGCTTTCCGGCCCCCTGGCCGAGGGGCCGCGGCCGCTACTTTCTTCAAGGCCTACAATTTATCATCAAGTAAGATCTACAGACCACCTGCAGAAGCAATCCTTCGAGGCCCAACCGGAATCGTTTCGGGCCTGCGGTTTGCCGGGTCGGCCTTCAAGTTTCTCCACGTTCCTCGAGATATCTTCCGCACCACAGGCCTACGCCTGCAATATCACAAGGCCAGCCTGCACCTCGAGAAGTAACATCACCTCAGGCTTCCACGAAGCCTACATCCATCATCTCAAAAGGCTTAACGGACAACGACAACTCGAATCTGCGTAAAATGGTTCGTCTCCAACCCGCCTTCAAGAGTTTACATCGTCCTAAGATAAGTACCTCCTATTCTAAGTACTCTTGTGAAGCCTACATTAGCCTACCGCCGAACGGTAGGCTATACTCCCAAAGTGTGTAATCACGCGTTCCAACTGACTCTCGTGAAAGAACGCAGTAGGCCTGTCATCCAATTCAAGTGTCATTACAATACCGTAATTCCGCGTATCATCCGTCATTATGTTCAATTCATATATTTGTGTTAACTAAATGTTCTCTTGACGTAATCATTTAACATCACATAATGATCTTCTATATTATTATAGCTATGAGATCTATAGTCAATTTTTAATTTTCCTATGGGGACAAATGGGTGATCAGCAAATGGTGTATGTAGGCAAATGATTCGTGATATTTAATATTATACCTGAGATGCAGTCAAGCGGAGGCCGTACTCAGATTTGATCTATAAAGTCAAATTTCTAATGTCATTGTGAAGTCTAGTTGGCTTTGTAATAGTTAATTTAAAACTACTTTCAGTCATGATGCTGTGAAGGGAGTTTGTGTTATTATTTGAATGTTTAGTGAGATCAATATTTAAGTCTTCTGCAATGACAATTGTTGCTAATATGACCGTGGGTTAAATTCTTGGTTTTTAATCGGTGTTATATTCCATTTGTTTGAGCCTACTGCTGCTATCAAATATTATGAAGTCAAAGTCCGTTATACTTTCCTCTTGTAATTCTTCAAATAACGCATTTGTATCGCGTATTAGTTTGTCAGTTTTGGGGATACTGAAAACTTTTTCATACTGATCTCTTAATATTTCAGATACTTCTTTTAGATCACCGATTAATATATTGTTTTCATTCTTCAAAGGTCTCCGACTATCGCGTGATCTTGTTTTCCTTTTTTTTCAGAATTATAGAAATATTTTGAGTTAAACTTTATCGCGTCTATAGCATCGTCGCGTTCTTCTTTCTCTGTACGGTTTTCAGTCAGACCATATACGACGCAATCTATGCTCTACGAATTGTCATTTATTATTTTCCTGACGTTCTTTTTGCAGTTTCTTAATTTTAATAAACCTTAAGAAGGTTGTGTGTTGAAATATTCATGTTAAAATGGTTCTAAAGTTAAAATGAGTGGCTGCAGATTTCTTTTCCAATGGTAAAACAGGAGAATTTATCTATGTTCAAGTTAAAAAGCAGAACTATAGTCGTTGAAGGTTGGTCTCATACTAAGGATAATGAGTCATACCATATTTTCCTAAGTCATTTTTTGTGGTTTTGAGAAAAACGAAAAAAGGGTTCTAAATTAAGGTTTGGTGGAATTAGAAGTTCATTTTCACAGAAAAGCTTTCTTTTAATATAGAAAAAAAAATCATGACATTCATGAAATGTAGAATTGGCTTCTACTTTTGCTATTACGTGACTTAGGAAAAATAAAAGAAGATTTACCATCATAACATTTGAATTAGGAAAAAAATTAGAAATATTTATTCCACATTGAAAACAATCTATCAATTTGAAAGTAATTGAATTGACAATTTGTTGTAGAATTCATGATAATTCCTGGGTAAAACAGATTTCATAGATTGCAGATCATCTTTTTTTTCTTTATGCCCACTCTTGAGGAATGTAATGGTTTCAAAGTCATTTCTTTAGGAATAGTTATCCTTTGTGGCAATGGCTCCCATTGTTCATCAAATGACAGCTTAAAATGAATGCCACTCTCAGGACTATATCTTAAAGCTCTTAGGTGATGCACTGTGGGATCGCCAACCTTTTTTCCTGGTCTGATACTTGCACAGTAACGGTCAGAGAGTTTAAAGAATCCACCATACTCTAAATTTTTCACTTCATAAGGCACAGGTTTATTTCTTGCACATTAAATAATTACAACGTCTCTCGGAGTATAAATGTCTGCAACTATTTTTCTTTCAATGACGCTATGCATGCTATCACACACTATCTGTGTATGGCCTGGAACCAGATATATTTTTTCGTGTGATGGCTAAATTAAAATACATATTGCTAATTGTGCAATTTCTGTTCTGGTAGCCACAGCCATCACTCCAAATAATAAAATTTTTAATCTTAGGATTTTCTAAAAGAATTTTTGTGAAATGCTCATGCTGAATGTTTGCAAAGGTCTCGATACTCAAATCCCCTTCTGTTTCATCCCATACATAACAATAGCCTTTTTGTGTTGATAAATCATAAAAAGTTAAGTTGTGAACTTGTATTTTTTGTTTATAGTAGAGTGAACCAGCTTTTAGTTCGAGGACAAGTTAAAACTGCTTGTAAATTAATTGTCCATACAGAAGTTTGTGCATTTGCCATTTCTTTGTCTCGAGACTTTTCTAGCTTTCTCTTTTAGGCTCATGTGGTCATCATGTTCTTCTTTTGTAATATTACCGTATTTTGCTGATAAACATATATCGCATCGATCCTTTCGCGGGATAAACACAGAAGTTCTCTGCATGAAATTGATACTCGAAAAGTGTAAGACCAACAGTTCTACATCCTGATGCTAAAGCTCTTTCTGAGTACTTTTTATGCAGAGAAGATATTTTTGTTCCTGGGAAAAGAAATTTCGTGTCCTTATAACTTTCAACATTTCTACAATAGTGGGAGGGCACTGTTGGTAATCCATTTAGCCAAGTTCTCAGGAACTCCTCGTCTTTGTCCGGTACTGGGGTTGTTTTTCCTGATTTTGGGGCTTTATCTTTGCTTGCAGTAGCATGGCACGTCCCCTTATTGAACCAATTTCCAATAGTTCGATCGTCAATAGCAAATGTTGATGCAAAAAGTTTTACACACACTAATTCTTTTTGCTGAATTAACCTTCAATGAGTACTCAAACGTGCCTGAACGTCGAGATTCATTTTTAGATTTCTTTTGCTTAACCTCTTCCTCGGACACTAAGCCACAAATGAACGCTTTACGCTCATCCCAACTTTTCATTCTCCAAAAGAACTGAAAAACCGCTACACGTTCCTCCTCTGTGATAACCGAGCATTCTCGTTGAGATGAATTTCTACAAAACTGAGAACTACACCTAGGTCCCATTTGCTTGGAAGAAACGTTTTTACCCTGTGCATTTATGTATGAAATACCTTTCAATCGTTTACTTTGTCCTTCTTTTCGTTTATTTTGCAATTTTTCCTTTTCGTAAGATTGTCTCTTAGTTGCTGAAGGTGCTGCAAGAATAGCTGCAGCAGTTGCTGCTTGAAACTCGTCCTCACTTGATGAATTTGACACTAATTCTTCGTCTACATAGTCTGGATCTATATCAGAATCATCTGGTTCTGTAAAAAATTCACAAAATTATGGTTATAAAAAATAAAGATATTCTATTCTAAAGATTTCTGCAGAAACCATCCGGATAAAATAAGAACACATCCAATGACATAAATTAAAGTCTGAATTATTTTAAATTTACAACAAACATATTTTATTTTATTTGAATGATCAAAAAATATGTTCTTATAATGAAAATTAAAATATTTTTTATTTGAAATGCTTATTTCTAGAGAAATGTTTTATTATTATTAAAATAACGACAAAGCTATATTGACTGAGGGAAAACCGACTTCGAATGGGAAACCCTATAACGTAATCTACTGCATTTTATTTAGTATAATATACATAATATTTTTGCGCACAAGATTGTAATACAATAAAATATTATGCTAATAGTACATAACTACTTCAATACTACAGTGTCAGTACACACCATAGATTATGAAGCATGATAAAACTCTTTTTGAGCACTTGACAATTCTTGAGCAGCAACAACAATACACAAATTTATATAATAAATGGCAAGTAATATTATGCCACTTCAAGAATAAAAAATGTATTATAACAAAGAACTTGCCTTCATCATAACTCAATAATGAGTGTATTACATCTGGTGGCAGCTGGTTCCTTTGCGAACACACACTTATTTTAAATCAATCCTTCCGCTTAAATGTCTAGTATAATAAATATCATTCAGTATATTTCCAAACTTAATTTTTGAAACTGAACAAGATAATTCAAGATCATTCTTGCACGATCTAAGATTTCCGAAGTCCAGCACTGTGACGAATATTTTACTTATGACTTAAGAAAATATGAATTTTTGCAAATATCACCCTTATAGTTCATCCTACAAGGATGAAACTTGTACCAAAAGATGCGCAATTTTTTTTTACATGGCATTAGCAACAAAAACTCAAAAAGTGACTTAGGAAATTGTTTTGACGCTGACGAATATAGGGATTCGAGTATGCGGAGGTTGGTTGGTTGGTGTGCCGAGTTAATAATTTTGAAGTTGGTTGGAAGCAGGAGATGGTTGTGAAGGTGGCAATGATATCTTATTGCTGATTTGGGCTGTTTATTCAAAGGTGGTGAGGTTCTAATAGACCAACCAACCAATCAACCGACCTCCGAATACTCGAATCCCTATATATCCTTAGTATGAAGTCAAATAATTTTACCTAAATACTTACTCTTCTACTTGCCGTATTGCTTCACCCCCTCACTTTGAAACTAATATCAGCTAACTGATTAGAATTTTGGGGGATGGAATTGCATAACTTTAATTTTTTTTTGTGTGTATGTATGCTTTGTTTTGCTGATGTGACGGTTACACGTGTTTCGATCGAAGTCCGAATAAAAGCTGTATTACAGTAAAAATCCTGCAGTTAATCAGTTTTAAACGGTGACGATAGTGTGAGTTAATTGATAGGTGGTATTTCTTTTTAAAAAGTAAAAATCGAGGCCAAATTAAAGGCCCGACAAGAGACCTCCTCAACATTGAAGGAAAATAGCTTTGTTGTCAGGGGGGGGGGGGGGCCAAGACTTTTTAACCAGCTTTCAAAGGACCTCAGAAATGTTACAGGGGTCAAAATTGAAGTCTTCGAGAGAAGACTAGATGCGTGGCTCAGGACAGTACCAAATAAGCCGGGTGTACCTGGCTATGTACGGTGGAGAGCGCAAGAAAGCAACTCGCTCGTCCGCCAAGCCAGACCTAGATGCGGGGCCACCAGCTTGACCTTCGTGTGAAGAGACCAACGCACGGAACAGCAACAAGGTTAACGAGGTGTGTGTATGTATATATATATATATATATATATATATATATATATATATATATATAATATCGGTAGTTTCAAACATTTATTACAAGGTTGGTGGAGAGTGGAACGTTAAAAACCTTTTAAAACAAGGCTGTCAGGGACAAAATTTGCGTAAAGTCAATCCAGTGACAACAGGTCATTTATAAACGATTTAAATTAAACGATATCATATTAGGAATGTTAGGCGTTCATTTACAGTTTCAACGCATTTTATGAGTACTTTAATGAAGGAAAGCGTTTTGTTACGATATCGCAACATCTAATAAGTTCTCTCGGTTTTTAAACGGTGTTTTACGACAAACATTAAGTTTGGTCTGTTTTTATTTAATTTTCTGTGTATTTTATATTTTTTGTGTCATACGCATGTTTTCACGTCACATATGATGGTCTGATTGGTATATAAATTTAGTTGTAGCGGCTTATAACAACGGTTGTTGGCTGCTTCTTTATTGGGGTAATAATAGTATAATTTGAAATAAACTCCGTCGTTTTGCTTAAATTTCTTGTAGAAGTAAGCCATTTGCGCTTTACTGCCTTAAAGATCTTGCTAACCCCATATTGTGTTAAACATTATGGTTCATTTTGTATCTTAATGCGTGTATGCTAGTACATCAAACCGGGCGTTTTTCTGGCATATAAATAAGACAGGAACATTATTACTTTCTCTCTGATAGGAAAAGAAGGTATTGTATCATAATTACAAGTGTGTGTGTGTGTGTGCGCGCGCGCGTGCGTGAGTGTGCGTACGTATGCAACATGACATAAGTAGAATTAAGTGTGTAATAATTCGCATATATAGAGGTAATATTTTTTGTAAGGTAAACTCATTTGGTAGCTCGGAACATTAAAAAAATTATATTAAAAAAAAGCTTGAAATAATTTCACTGTTGGAAAAAAAATATTAGTTCTGGTTAGGTTAGGTTACGTGAGACTGGACTGGACTGGACTAGATTAGATTAGCAAGTACCTCACTATTTAATGACTTAACAGAAAACCCCCCATTCGACCGCTCAGTTTTGTTCGAAACATTTATCATGCCCTTTGTTAAATGCATTATGGTAAGTTTAGATTTAATTAATTTGATTTAATTAGAGATATAGATTTTAAAGTCGGTACCTCGTTTGTACGGAGATGCGCGCACCTGTGTGTGTGTGTGTGTGTGTGTGTGTGTGTGAGAGAGAGAAATAATTCGGAGATTTATTTTGTGATAACACACTTGGTAGTTTAACCCTTTATCGCGCAATGTTACTTAACTGATTTTGTTCTGGCTAACGCCAGACGATTTTGTTCTGGCTAACGCCAGACCTCTGTGCAGTAAAGGGTTGAAACGTTTGTTTAGTCCTTTACTGTCTCTTTCCGAGACTGAGTAAAATCGTCTGGCGTTAACCAGAACAAAATCAGTAAAGTAACACTACCTGATAAAGGGTTAAGATTAAAATGTTGAAGATTAAAACCATTTGCATAAAAATATAGAAATTGCTTTACTGTTGGAAAAATGTTAATCCGGATTAGGTTAGATTTGGTTATGATAGGTTGGTTGGTTGGTTGGTTGGTTAGCACCTCACTAGTTAGGGACTCCACAGAAAACCCTTCGAGACCACAGTTACTTCCAGGTCGCTAATTACGTTCTTCTCGTTTCAATGACACTAAGGTTAAGTTAAGCTTGATCGTTTTTAATTAAGAAATAAAAAACGCTCGATTCCTTGTGCCGAGGTTGTGTGTGTGTGTGTGTGTGTGTGTGTGTGTGTGTGTGTGTGTTTTTACGCATTTATAAGGTAATAAATAACTCAAAAACATGTGGGTTGATTTTAATGAAAGATGGGATATGAGTTGGATCGCACCTAAGAAAAAAAAAATTTTGATTTGGTCATTGTAGGTCAAACGTGAATGTCAGAGTCGTTGACCAACATTCTGCGAAATTGACTTAACAGGCAAATAATGAATTCACTCCTTTACAAAATAGTTTGGGTTGTACTGAAACACTTGGAATCCTCGACACTCTTGGAATCCTCGACACTCTTGGAATCCTCGACACTCTTGGAATCCTCGACACTCTTGGAATCCTCGACACTCTTGGAATCCTCGACACTCTTGGAATCCTCGACACTCTTGGAATCCTCGACACTCTTGGAATCCTCGACACTCTTGGAATCCTCGACACTCTTGGAATCCTCGACACTCTTGGAATCCTCGACACTCTTGGAATCCTCGACACTCTTGGAATCCTCGACACTCTTGGAATCCTCGACACTCTTGGAATCCTCGACACTCTTGGAATCCTCGACACTCTTGGAATCCTCGACACTCTTGGAATCCTCGACACTCTTGGAATCCTCGACACTCTTGGAATCCTCGACACTCTTGGAATCCTCGACACTCTTGGAAGAATTTATTTTATTTTGGGAAATGTAGTCTCCCAAAATTATCAGAATGAAGAGTAATAAAGGAATTTAAGCTTATTTTTTTATATGAAAGATAAAAAAAAAATATTCCGTAAAGTTTGGTTACATATTATATTGGTGAGTAATAACGGAAAAAGACCCATTCCTACTACGTTACTTTGATTAAATAATAAAATAACTGATAATGAGGAACTCCAAAGTCATTCTAACATATGCGTAAAGTTTGAAGAGAATCAAAACTGTTCGGTTTTAGACCCAATAAAATTGCAATTTTTCTAATTTTTCGACAAAAACTGAGTACCACTCGTGCCCAACAGCCTTCTAAATGGGCCCTACCTCTATCCTTATCTTTTATGGTACTTAAAACTTCCTCAAGCAAAGTATATACATTCAAAATCTATACCGGGTAATTGCAAATGATCTTCCCGATTTTAAACATTTATTATGAAAAACTGACAAAAGCTACAGCGAAAAGCAAGATATGCAAATAAAGAACTCAAAAAGTTCAATATGAGCTCCTTTTGTGGCTCCTTTTGAGGTTACAACATTCCTCAATGATCACTTGCCTGATCGTTGGATCGGGCATGGGGGGCCCCCCATTCCTTATCCGGCTCGTTCCTCCGATCTAACCCCCCTTCACTTCTTCCTCTGGAGCTATGTCAAAAATTAAGTTTTTGTTCCACCAATGGCAACAACTTTGGAACATTTGAAGGAAAGGATACGTGAGGCTGTTAGGAAGTTCAGTATGATATGTTAAAAATGTATGGGGGGAACAGAATACCGCTTCAATGATGTCTTCAGAGCCACAAAAGGAGTTCATATTGAACTTCAAAGCTTGTAAATAGAAGGTTCTGAGTTCTTTATTTGTATATCTTGCTTTTCACTGTAGCTTTGTTAGTTTTTCATAATAAATGTTTAAAATCGGGAAGATCATTTGTAATCACCCTGTACCTGCGATGACTCTAATAAACAAATATATTCCGCATATCTTTTAAATTTACAGTTAAAAAGAGAAAATGAACTGTTCAAATTTTCCGTGTGCCTTGGTAATCATCATGCTACCACAACCAGAAATGAATTTCCTTTTGTACAACACTCGTACATTAATCAACAAAATCTTCACTTAAATAATTAAACCATGTTCAAACATCATCACTAGCCACGATACTAACACAAAAAACCACAAGCTATGTATCTATGCAGTGATAACTGAAAGATACAGAGTCTTAATTATAAAATTATAATTATAAAATTCTTGAACGTAGATGCACAAATGCCACCATACTAAATAAATTACAATATTTCCACCACATCACCATAGTAATTTTCTATTCAATAATGTATCTATTGAGCGAAAGAGCTGATATATACAAAGGATTTCACGATACGCCAATCTTACTGTAGCAAATATTTTGAGAAGTAACATCAATATTTCAAAGTATCTGTGTATGGTAATACTAAGAGAGAATTACAGTATATTCGGCTTGTCTATAATTCATCTACGTAAATTCGTTCAAAATAAATAAATGTTTACATTCATAGTTTCTCACGGTAACATTGACGTTACCAGACAGAATTCTTTTATGTAAATGAAGGAAAACTTTCATACAAAATAAATTACATAAAATTTCGGATCAAGTAAAGATAAGCACCCCCAACCTTTTTTAGTTAGCTTTATAAGGCTAACTAACGAAAATATCACGACCTAACCTAACAATCGCCAAGGGCGTACAGTTGACCTAACGATTGGTTAGGTTAAGTCGTGATATTTTCGTTAGTTAGCCTTATAAAGCTAGCTAAAAAAGGTTGGGGGTGCTTATCTTTACTTGATCCAAAATTTCTACTAAATAAACTTAGTGAACGTTCTTCTACTTAAAGTAACTATGGCGCGATAACAGAGATATGAAGGTTTTCACGATATTCTGATCTTAAACTACCTAAAAATTATTAAACTTCTAAAATAATTCATTTACGAGAATATTTCGCAATGAACGAACATAACAGTTCACCTTTTACGTATGTCTGCGTAACGATCACTGTACCAGACGGAAATCTCTTACTAAAATGCCAGAAAGCCCTTATATTAAGTAAATTACATATCAAAGTACACTGCTCGGATCACCTGAAGATCAGGGCCCCAGCCTCAATTGCCAAATGATATCTTCATTAAAACTAACGAAAATATTACGACTTAACCTAACGAATCGTCAAGGGCGTGCAGTTGACCTAATCGGGCATTCAATTTAATTTATTATATTTGGTACTGTAAAGCAAAAAACAAGAATACATGGGGACCCTGATCTTCAGGTGATCCCACAGCTCTCTGGTTATTTCAATATGACCTTTAAATCACCCAGAACTCACCACAGGTGGGGGGGGGGGGCGGTAGCTGCAACTTGAGTTCCACCCGTGCCCATCCCAACAGCTCTTCCAAATGGCCCTGTTGGTTTACGTCGTCGTCGTCGGCCTAGGCAAGCTACGGCTTGGGACCGTAGCGCATCTATCCGGTATAGGTTAACCTGGATGATGTAGCCATAAGCACTGCCGCTAGTTAAGTGCCAACCAGTGATTATCTCACTAGCCGTATTGAGTCCGTTAGGCGAAACTGCGACAGTACCAAAGGTGGAAAATATAACCTTTGGTTTTCTATTATTTATTTGTAAAATGGACATGGTATTAGATTAAAATAATTATTGAATATAAATAATTAACTGACAATTGTGATATATAATTAATTATGTTTACATACAATAAAATAATATAGTATACATAAAATTAGTATTAATGTGGTTCACAATTGAATTATGAGGGGTAACTAATTTAAAATGAATTTATAACTATTCCGAAATTCAAGACGGTAAAATTAACATTTAACTTGAAACTAAAATAAGAGTATTCACTACACACTCCCCCAGAGAGGAAGTTCAAAGAGTTCCGAACGACACAGATTTCCGCTGAACCTTTTTGGTAGCTACTTGTACCTCACTTAAGGTTGATTCCAAAAACGCAGGCTTAAGACGATCGATAGAAACCTTGTCGACCTTGGAACCGCTGGATGAGAAATGATTTGCGCGTACGTCGGAGAACTTCATAGGGTCCGTCATATGGACATTGGAGAGGCCGTTTTGGGACAGGTACACGAACGAAAACGTGGGTGCAAGACTGGAGGGCTGGGGAAATAAAGATGTTCTGTTGGCTAGTCAATCGAGGGGGAACAGGCTGAAGGGACTGCATGTGAGAGGAAAGTGTTTGAGCGAATTCCGTAGGATCACATGACTTATCCCCTGCAGTGAAGTAGCCACTGGTAGCCGCAGTGTTGTTCCATAGACTAGTTCAGCCGCTGTAGTCTTCAGATCACTCTTAAATGCAGAGCGAATACCAAGCAACACGAGTGGAAGCTTATCCATCCAATGGGAGTCTTCGTGACACATAAGGGATGACTTCAGCTGGCGATGAAAGCGTTCGACGAGGCCGTTAGCTTGCGGATGATACGCACAGGTATGCGCATGTACTGTACCCAACAAGCTGGTAAACTTCTTCCAAGCGAAGACTCAATTGGCGACCTTGGTCAGTGATGACTTTGTCGGCAATCCAAATCTTGATACCCATCCATGAAGAAAGGCTCTTGCAACAGTGTCCGCTTGGATATCAGGAAGTGGGATGGCTTCAGGCCATCTGGAAAAGCGGTCGAGACAGGTGAGCAGATAACGTGGCCTTGAATCACTGGAAGAGGGCCAACAATGTCTACATGAATTACTCAAATCGCTGGGATGGGGGCGGAAATGCGTCAAGGGGGACCTGGTGTGCCTTTGGACTTTGGCACGCTGGCAGGCAAGGCACGTTTTGTCCAATGTTTGACATCCTTCCGCATCGAGGGCCAAACAAAGCGAGAGGTAACCAGGTGTTGCGAAGCACGGATACCAGGATGGGAGGGCTTATGAAGATCCATGAGACTGCTTTTCTGTGACATGGAGGGACATAAGGGCGAATAGCAGCTGTTGATACGTCGCAATAGAGGGGCACAGACAATCCTGGCATACTCATTTTCTTGAGGAAAGTGAGTGAGTGGAGTCTTCTCTGAGCAGGTCTTGTAGTTTCCGTATTTATCTTGATCCTGTGCAATAGCATTCCACAGTGTAGAGCTGAGGGTAACAGAAGTAATTCTATCCTTGAAAGTGCATCCGCTGGAGTGTTCAAGACACCTTTGATGTGGCGGATATCTGTGGTAAATTGCGAGATATAATCGAGTTGCCTGATGACTCTGGGAGAGTGGTTACAGCTGTTTTTATTGAAGACAGTGACCAAAGGTTTGTGGTCGTAAAAACACAAAACTCTCGGCCTTCAAGGAAATGTTGAAAATGCTTCACGTTTAAGTAAATAGCAAGAAGTTCACGTCCGAAAGCACTATAACGCGTTGGGCTGGCTGCAGCTTTTTCGAGTAAAACGCGATGGGTGCTTGTTGACCGTTAATGGTTTGTTCCAACACTCCACCGATCGCAACATCTGATGCATCGACCGTCAGAGTTAGGGGGGCATCACTGATAGGAAATGACAGAGACAATGCACTATTGATAGCATTGTTGGCATTGTCGAACGCCTGTAAACTATCGCTACACCATACCAATTTCGTTATCTTGCGTTTGTGTGTGATCATAGCGTGTAGAGGAGCAAGAACACTGGCACAGTTTTGAATGAACTTGTGGTAATAATTTACCAAACCTAGAAACCGACGTAACTCACGCTGATTACTTGGCATAGGGTAATTTTTTATCACTTCACACTTGTCCTGAAGGGGGGTAATTCCGTGCTGCGAAATCGTGTGACCAAGAAATTCCAAGGTTGGCTGTGCAAACACACACTTAGATGCATTAATAGTAACACCGTATTGTTCTAAGCGTTGAAAAAGGAGTGAAAGATGTTCCTTATGTTCCTCTTCCGTTGAGCTGGCCACAAGCAAATCATCGATGTAGGCATAAACAAAGTCTAAGCCTCTGGTGACCTCATCTATAAACCTCTGAAAGGTTTGCGCAGCATTCCGTAGCCCGAACGGCATCTTCAAAAATTCGAATAAACCCAAATGGTGTACAAACTGCAGTCTTGGGAATATCCGAAGGCTCTACGGGAATGTGGTGGAAAGCCTTAACGAGATCTATTTTACTGAAGATAGATTTGCCGTGGAGAAGAGAAGTAAAGTCTTGGACATTTGGTACCGGATATCGGTCCGGGATGGTTGTCGAATTCAAAAAACCGTAATCCCCACATGGTCTCCAGTCTCCTGACTTCTTCTGGACCAGGTGTAGGGGAGAGGACCAACTGCTTTTGGAAGGTCTTATTATCCCAAGATCCAGCATAAGCTGGAATTCCGATTTGGCAGCTTTCAGTTTGTCCGGGGCAAGACGTCTGGGTTTTGCAAACACAGGGGACCTTTTGTTGTAATGTGATGGGTAATGGTGTGCTTAATGGTATCACCCATCTGCATTGGTTGAAGAATTCCTGGATATCGCTGGAAAAGGCACTGGTACATGGAATTAGGGGGAACGAGGGAAAGTGCAGAGTTCGAGGCGTCCGGAAGGGCAACCTGTTTGGCAAGAACAGAAAGCAGTGTGGCCTGGTCGCATAAGCGTCGCTTGTCAAGATCCACCAGGAGTTTGAAATGCTGGAGGAAGTCAGCGCCGATTATGGGATGCTGCACTTGAGCACAGATGAAAATCCACTTGAAGGATCGGTGAAGGCCCAAGTTTAGTTCACGCGACTGAGTACCGTACGTGGGTATGCGTGAACCGTTAGCAGCGTATAGAGGCGGAGATTCCGAGTGCTTATGACCAGATTTTTGAGGGAATACACTGACTGACGCTCCGGTATCAATCAAGAAATTGACACCAGAGTTCCTGTCCTTTATGAATAACAGGTTGGCAGTGCGAGTACTATACGCCATTAGGACTCGCTGCTGGGTTTTCCGACGAAAAATTGCAAGGGGAGATGCACTTCCTAGCCTTCTTTCCAAATTTCGAGTGGTAGAAGCAGATCTTCCCGGAACTCGAACGATGCCTTTTCGTAAATCTTGACCGAGAATGGCTTCTTTGCCGTTGATTTTGTAGCAGAGAACAAACGTGGTTGAGTTGTTGACTTAACTCTTTCACTTTCAACTCCAGTTCCGATTGTGTGTTCACGTTGTTGACCGGAGCTGTGTCAATCTCCACTACTTTGTCGGCAGTTTCTGCTAGTTTATCAACTGGAGTAGCAGGATCCATAGTGGCCAAGACACGCTGAGCTGATGGAGGAAGTTTCTGCAAGAACAACTGTCTAAAGATGTCCTTATCGAAGGTTTGTGCGCGTTCGCCTAGAGCGCACTGCATAGCCCTCAGCATTTGAGTGGGCTTACGGTCTCCAAGTTCTTCGTTTGAGATTAACTGATGTAGTTTCTCACGCTCGGAGACAGTGGTGCGGCGCAGGATGGCAGACTTCAGATCGTTGTATGGGTCCTCACCGTGGAAGTAGATACGATGACGTCACGGACTTCAGAGATGACGCTCGCTGGTAGAGAGGACAAAACATGATCGTATTTCGTCCTGCTAGCGGTGATCCTTCCCAAGTTGAATTGTGATTCCACTTGGTGGAACCAAATAAATGGATCACCCGGCCAGAAGACGGGGAGCTTTACGCTCAAGTGGGAGATGGCACCAGCGTCGTCAGGCATCTTCTCCTATGCTTGCTAACGTACAAGCAAGACGACAAGTTCCAACGAAGGAGTGTATTGATGACGAGCGCAGGCACAGAGCGCCGGGCAGGGGTGAGGCAGAGGGCACGAGCGACATTACAGTCTGGTCCTAGTCGCTCGGGTGAAGGGGGTGATGGCACGAACGACGTTACAGTCTAGTCCTAGTCGCTCGGGTGAAGGGGGTG
>JAJOZX010009270.1:0-5000 GCA_023014485.1 Bathynomus jamesi
ATATATATGGTGTATATATTATATATATATATATATATTATATATATATATATATATATGTGTGTGTATATATATATATGTGTGTATATATATATATATTATATATATATTATATATATATATATATATATATATATGTGTGTATATATATATATATATATATATTATTATATTATATATATATATATATATATATATATATATATATATATATATATGTATGTGTGTATATTAGGGTGGATCGATTTTAAATTTTTTTCGATTTCCATATTCTAATAGAGACAAAAACTTGCGCATGCATGAGAAAATAGCCTCTGCAAAATCTTAGCTTAATAGGTAATCATCATCTGCCCCCGGCAGAGCGATGAAAATCATATTTAGTAGTCAAAAACGTATTTTTCTTATAATTTTAAAATATTCAATATGCATCAAAATTATTCCTAATAACTATAAAGTCGATGAAAAAGACCTCATATGATCGTTTTTCCAAGCGCGTTGTCCTACGTTATATCTTTTGCCCCCGGCAACAACGTCAAATGTGAAAAAAATAGGTAATTTATATACATATTTTCAGATCGGCTCTTTGTCTTAAATAATGCATTTATATATTTCCCATAGCATTTATATCGTTGCTTAGGCATGGAATAACACACACTCAAAATTTTATGACTCTAGAGTAATATCTTCTGTCCCGAGAAAAGTCTAAATGTGGATTATAATTACGTTAATGCGATGTTATAAGTACGATAAGTACTAAGTACAGCTCCTCGCTTGCTAATTTTATAAAATTAGCAACCCAGAACTCACACGAGGAGGTGGCTGTACGTCGAGTTCCACCCTATCCAGCCCCAACCACCCTTCCTTTGGCTGCATGTCGATTTACATACGGTAATCTTTCTTAGAATCAAATCGTGGAATTTTTGTTCGGGAGTGAAGACGGGAGCGGATGAATCCGTCCTCTCTTCTATTCCACTTACACTGCAGAGGCTTCGGTTACTAATTTGATGAGTCTCTCGACCGCTTGAGTATGACAAGGGAATAGTGGGATCAGTCCATCAGGCTGGTCTCCCGTCTCAACAAACTCTTTTATTCGGGTATCAGGTATTGTTTTTGTAACGGGGGGTTTGGTCACCTCAGCCGTTTGCCAGTTGATCATTTCGTAATAGTTTTTACTATCGTAGAGCAGCTCAGGCATGGCGAAGGCTCGAATTTCCCCCGCTGGTGATTGTTTTGATCGTGCTTTTAATATTCTTCTCCATCCCAATTCTCTTGTGTGTTGCTCATCGGCATGTAGCATGGAGATCAAAATATTTTCTGGGTGAGCAAAGAAAGAATTTCTACGGAGGACTTTGTTGGCGATTGTCTTAGATTTTTGAGGCATGGTCTGAGAGAGACGCATCATTTTGAAAAAATGTTTTGCACCCTCGGTGAAACTGGAGTTTTTCTTTATCTTAAGCCAAATTGGTGCGTAAACTGTCATAATGAATCGCACAATTTCGTTGAAGGTGCTGGAGGGTTCACTGGTTGAAACATAGAGGCGCAGAAATCTATTTGCTGTTGTCAGCCACCTGGAATGCGCCATCTTACCTGGATTTCGAGCCGCGAGAGCTGAAGAGCAGCTACCGCTCGACACTGCTCTGTAGATGCCTAACAAATATTTTTGGTCAGTGCTCAACTCGGCACCATCTATGTCAATGTCGGGAGATGGAATGGCATCGAATTCTGTAATTGGAAATTTTTCGCAGTCGTTCAGTTGTTTTCCAACTGGTCCAGTAAAGCCCATTGGCCTAGTTGTTTTGCCGTCCAAGTCTTGAATGAGGTGTCGCAGTGATAATTCATTACCGTGTAATAGGCATGTGTGTGTGTGTTATTTCATGCCTAAGCAACGATATAAATGCTATGGGAAATATATAAATGCATTATTTAAGACAAAGAGCCGATCTGAAAATATGTATATAAATTACCTATTTTTTCAACATTTGACGTTGTTGCCGGGGGCAAAAGATATTAACGTAGGACAACGCGCTTGGAAAAACGATCATGTGAGGTCTTTTTCATCGACTTTATAGTTATTAGGAATAATTTTGATGCATATTGAAATATTTTAAAAATTATAAGAAAAATACGTTTTTGACTACTAAAATATGATTTTTCATCGCTCTGCCGGGGGCAGAAGATGATTACCTATTAAGCTAAGATTTTGCAGAGGCTTTTCTCATGCATGCGCAAGTTTTTGTCTCTATTAGAATATGGAAATCGAAAAAATGTAAAATCGATCCACCCTAGTGTGTGTATATATATATATGTGTGTGTGTGTATATATATATATATGTGTGTGTGTGTTGTATATATATATATATATAAATATATAAATATATATACAGTATATATATATATATATATACGAAACCAGCTAACTTAACTAAAATTCCTAACTTGTCAGCACGCAGACTTTTGTAAATTTCGAAATAAATTGTCATACGTCAATTGGGGAAACGTAATGGGGAACTCCAACGCAAAACAAATGTGGGAATCGTTCGAAACAGTATTTAGGACTATAAATGAGGAATGTTTACCGTACAAAATGAAGCGTGCGAAAGTAAACAACAAGCCCTTGTGGTTTATTTCTAGAGTGGGAGACATTATAAAGAGTAGAGATAGGCTTGTAGGCTACATGAGTGCGAAAAAGCCAATTTGTGGTTACCAAACAAGTACATATCTCTAAGGCGTGAAGCGAAAAGTGCTAAAAAAGTCCAAGCGTGAATTTGAAATCTCCATAGCTCGTGACGGTAAAGAAAACCCCAAGCGATTCTTTCAATACGTCAACAATAGAAATCCAATAAAAATTGTCTTGGGGCCGTTGAAAAATGTAAACGGAGATCTAGTATCTGAAAACAAGGAAATGGTGCTACCTTGCTAAACGAGTTTTTTACGTCAGTTTTTACTATAGAAGATGTAACGAATATCCCTACGGTCATAGACATACCTTTTGATAATGGTAATATTTTGGATAATATTGTGGTTAGTGAAGGGGAGGTATTGCGCTATATTGATAAAATGAAAACGCGTAAGTCACCGGGGCCGGATTCCATATCCATACAACTAAAAGAATTAAAAAGATAGCATTGTTGTGCCGCTTACAAAGATTTTTAATGCGTCTATTTTTGAGGGGTGCGTACTAGATAATTTCAAGTTAACAAACGTAACACCTATCTTTAAGAAAGGTGATAAAGGTGCGGCGGGAAATTATAGGCCAATCAGTTTAACGTCTGTTGTAGGTAAGCTACTGGAATCAATAATTAGGGATCGTATAGTCGAACACTTAGAATACCATAAACTTGTTAGAAATACGCAGCACGGATTTAGGCGAAACAAATCTTGCTTAACTAATCTTTTAGAATTATTCCAAAGCGTGGTTGACGTTTACGATAGACATCGGGCGGTTGATGTAGTGTATTTAGATTTTCAAAAAGCGTTTGACACCTTACCGCACAAAAGACTCATTGAAAAAACTAAGGCTCATGGAATCAGGGGTGTTGTAATAAATTGGATAAAAGAGTGGTTGCAAGGTAGGAAACAGAGGGTGGTCGTTGATGGAGCGGAGTCGTGTTGGGCTAGTGTAGCGAGTGGCGTTCCTCAGGGTTCTGTATTGGGCCCCTTGCTTTTTATTATATATATATAAACGATTTAGATGTCGGCCTAGTCAATACAGTTTCAAAGTTTGCGGATGACACAAAGCTGGGTGGTAGGGCGATTAATGACGAAGATAGAGGTAAAATCCAGGAAGAACTGAATAAAATCGTTGATTGGTCAGTCAAATGGCAAATGAGATTTAACGTCGATAAGTGGAAAATTTTGCATATAGGTTCGCGTAACGGTAATTTTGCGTATAGTATGTCAGGGAAAGAGTTAACAAGCGTAGAGCAGGAAAAAGATTTAGGAGTTATAGTCACTGGTGATTTAAAAGTAGCGAAACAAAGTACAGCAGCGGTCAATAAGGCGAACAAAGTGTTAGGTTTTATAGCTCGCAATTTTGAGTCCAAATCCTCTTTATAAATCATTAGTTAGACCCCATTTGGAGTACGCGATCCAATTTTGGAATCCACATATGCGTAAAGATATAGACAAAATCGAAAGAGTTCAAAGACGAGCAACTAAGATGATTCCTTTCCTTAGGTCAAAGTCGTACGAGGATAGGCTTAAGGAGTTAAAAATGACTACACTCGACACTAGGAGGCTAAGGGGTGATCTAATCCAAGTTTTCAAAATTATGAATGGGTTCGATAACGTAGATAGAGATAGCTTTTTCGAAGTATCTCAGTATAATAGGACTAGAAATAACGGGTGTAAGTTGACAAGTAGAAGGTTCGAGACCAGTTGCCAAAAACTTTTTTACGCACAGAATAGTAAATAGCTGGAATAGTTTGCCGGTAGAAGTAATTAGTAGCACGTCTATAAACATGTTTAAAAATCGATTTGACGCATATCTTGATAGATTGGGTATAGTTTAAGGTAGTAAAATTAAGGCTTTGTGGGGATAAATCCCACAGCTCAACACAAGTGTTGTGGGATATACTGTAGGGAGGCAGCGTCTTGGGTTAGGGGATACTCTCTGTCCTTACACACCCCATTTAAAGAGGATCCTCTGCCGTGCGGTGCTCCCGATAGTACTGTGAGCCTGTGAGGTATTGAAAAACTCATGATCTTCATTTGCCCCACAAACACCTTTAAATGGGAGACCCAAAATGGGTGCACACACATTTCTACTTTACTGTACAGTCTTTACATCCACACCTACACTTTCCCTCCTAAGTATATATATGGAAATGTATATGGTTGTAAATTGTGACTTGGTCCGCAATTGATATGGACCGTGACTTATTTTTGGTTGGCAAGGTACTGGTAGTGATGTATACCGTAATGAAATTGACTGGATTGTTTGGATCTGATATATTTGCATGTCGGTTTTTTGATCCTCTGGATCGAGAGATTCTATCTTT